>CM038722.1:5315436-5505436 GCA_021613375.1 Megaleporinus macrocephalus | reverse complement strand
TATATATATATATATATATATATACACACACACACCTGTATGGGTTATTATTATTATTATTATTATTATTATTATTAGGATATTAATAATCAGTGAACTAAATATTAAACCGTTTATGACCCACAAGACAGTAGAGTTCTCCGGTGGTGCTGTGTTTCCTGTAGTGTGCAGATGATCTGGACTGAAGAAAGAGAGCGAGAGTGAACGTATGTGTGTGTATGTGTGTGTATGTGCTGTGTATGTGCTGTGTCTGTGGTTTTGATCTTCTGTAACATGTTCTGAGCTCAGAGGTCAGCGAGCACTTTGAACCTCTGTGATGCTGCTGATTGATAGCGTCTGTCTCGGGACGCGCGAGCCTCCAGCTTAACCGCGCCGCATGGTCAGCCACACTGCCCTTCAGCGGCGAGCCGGGAGGTCAGGAGAACCATCCACTCATATACTGCCCATACAGTAGCCACTCACGCCCAGTCTTTACCACCACACCAGCCGCAGGCTCAGAGCAGGAGCAGCCGGGTCTCAGGATTTTACTATAGTATACTCATCAACCTGCTCGTGTTCTGGTTCTCTGAAGCTCGCAGGTCATCACCGCTTACCCTGCCTGTCCATCAGCAGCCTTCCTGCCGTTCAGGATCTCAGGCTGCACTGACCCGTCTCAACTCTGAGGTGGACATGTTGTATCAGGAGTAATAAATAATGTTACCATATCCACACAGCTAATAAATCATGAATCATTATTTAATATTTCATCTGATTTACAAACAGTTGACATCTTTAATTTCCACATATTTTATAGAAATATGATCAAATAGAAACATATCATTTTATTTTACTACTATTATTATTATTTGTATCATAGTTATATCAGTTATTTAATTATTAATACTGTAGTAAAATAATAGTAATATGTTAAGTTATGAAATACTATTATCCAAAACAAATACTACTACTACTATTACTACTACTTTTACTGCAACTATTAATATTACTACTACAATTATTATTATTACTGCTACTACTACAATTATTACTACTTCAACTATTAGTACTATTTCTACTACTGCTACTGCTACTACTATTACTACACGTAGTACTGCCACTATTACTACTACTATCACTACTGATACTACTATTACAACTATTAATATTACTACTACAATTATTATTACTGCTACTACTACAATTATTACTACTACTATCACTACTACTACTGTTACAGCTATTAATATTACTACCTTTACTACATCTTCTACTATTACAATTACTACTACTACTGCTACTACTACTACTGCTACTATTATTTTTGCTCATACTACTGCCACTATTACTACTACTATCACTACTGCTACTACTATTACAACTATTAATATTACCACCTTTACTACGTCTTCTACTATTACAATTACTACTACTACTACCACTGTTACTAGTAGAAGTAGTTGTAGTAGTATTACTACTACTACTACTGCTGCTGCTGCTACTATTACTGCTTGTACTACTGCCACTATTACTACTATATCATTACTGTTTCTGCTATTACAGCTATTAATATTATCACCTTTACTACTATCTTCTACTATACAATTACTACTACTACTACCACTGTTACTAGTAGAAGCAGTAGTATTACTACTACTACTACTACTACTACTACTACTAATAATAATAATAATAATAATAATAAATAATAATATCTTTGGTTATTTTAATGTTGTTAATATTAACACAGTAAAATGTCTATATTATAACTTCAATGTATATAATTCAATTATTATTTATGTACTTTATTTCATATATACTGTTTTATAATATTGCATGTCTATTTATACACTACTATTACAACTTCTGCTACTTCTGCTACTGCTGCTAGTCCTACTACTGTAATAATATTAATAACAGTAATAAACAATTTTTTTATTATTATTGTTAAACCTTATAAAGATTACACATAAAAATAAATTAGTATCAAATTGCATATTTTAGAGAAAAACCCATGGCATCATCTTTACTTACTTTACTTACATGCTCAACTTATAGCATCCCATCCATCCATCCTTTATCTTCTGCTTTATCCCGCTAGTCTCAGTCATGGGGGGGTTGCTGGAACCAGCCCAAGTTGGTGGAGATGCTCATCTCTAGGGTGCAGACTATGTGCTATTCACCTCGTGTGACCTGATGCCTTGTTGACTAACTAGTGCCCTAATTTGTGGTGAAATGGGACACAATACAAGCACCTTCGTTTACGGGGTACAGCAAAACCAATGGCTGATAATGTTGAAGTTCTGGTTGCTTCACTGTCACTTATTGCTGTTACTGAATATATACACTACACTGCCAGAAGTATTTACTCGTCTGTCTTCACACATATATGAAATTGAGTGGCGTCCCATTCTTAATCCATAGGGTTTAATATAATGTCTGCCCAACCTTTGCAGCTATAACAGCTTCAGCTCTTCTGGGAAGTCTCTCCACACGGTTTAGGAGAGTGTTTATGGGAATGTTTGACCGACAGTTCTTCCAGATGAGCATTGGTGAGGTCAGACACTGATGTTGGATGAGAAGGTCTGGCTCACAGTCTCCACTCTAATTCATCCCAAAGGTGTTCTATCAGGTTGAGGTCAGGACTCTTCCACACCAAACTCGCTCCTCCATGTCTTTATGGAGCTGCTTTGTGCACTGGTGGGCAGTCATGTTGGAGCAGGAAGGGGCTGTCCCCAAATTGTTCCCAAAAAATTGTCCAGAATCTCTTGGTCTGCTGAAGCATTAAGAGTTCTTTTCACTGGAATTGAGGATCCGAGCCCAACTCCTGAAAAACAACCCCACATTATAATCCCCCCTCCACCAAACTTTACACTCGGCACAATGAATGATTGCCAGACAGAGAAGCATGATTGGTCACTCCACATGTCTCCACTGCTCTAGAGTCCAGTGGCGGCATGCTTTACACCACTGCTTGAGAAACCATATATCGGTTGAACCCTACACACTTAAACAGGCTGGTTCTTCAAGGTCTCCTTAAGAAAGAATAGACTTTAATATAGAGCTGTGAACTCTCATGATTAAAACATTCTTTGGGTCATCAATGAGGCTGTAAAGGGTCCTATATAGCACCGAAAAGGGGTCTTGAATCATTGCTACTCATTATTGAGGTCCACCTGCGCGTATCTGCATCCAATTCCAGACTACCATGTCTACATCCCCGGATTCGTGGCTATGTTGCCATCTCAGATCTCAAAAATCTATCGTAGGCACCATATACTACCTAAGGACCCCCCTTGTCGGTTTGACGAGGGTCCCAGCACTTTTCCCGCTGACTAAATAGCGCTGGTGGCTAATGCGAGAGATCGGAGAGGTGAGAGGGTCCTCCACCGTCAGAGTGCTACGCTCCGACCCTGCCTCTTCATCACAAATTAATTAGCGGATGAAGCCCTGTTACCCACCCCCCACTTGTTTTCTCTTCCGTGGCCTCGCTCTCTTTCTCTGGCGCTGTCACGCTCACCCACTCCAGCCCTCTCGCACTCGCACTCTCTATCTCTCTTCAGCCTAATTGACTAATTACCAAAACACATGAATTGCACCGGCGGTGGCGGATTACCTAGCGGCCCCACTGTTTCTCCACCGAGGAGCAAATTGGATAAATGCAGCCGGTGCACTCGTTGCCCAGGTCAGTCATGGAGAACGAAAAAAAGCCGGGACGAGAAACCAAGTCGGTCCGATTGGCCATAGGGACGTTCCAGTGTCCATCCAGTGTTTGGACTACAATCTCTAAGCGTACAGCAGCTGTGAATGTAATCGTCTTTGGGTACACGAGTATCAGTTTGCCAGATGCTCTACCTCTGACTCTACTTTGTGAGAGGCTTCCCAGCCTGTTGTTCACCAGTTCAAAAGCTGACTCATTTCGAGGCGAGGAACAGAAATGAGCGTTGGATGAAAAGTTCAGAAGAAGATATCGGGAGTTTAATGAAGTGTTGTGGGACAGTGAGGAGAGGGGATGAATCGGAGGCGAGGAAATCCTTTACAATGCTCTCATTCTCTCTTTAAGGCCGGCTCCTCTGCCTCCGAGGCGACGGGGCTGGAATTTCAGATGAGCTCGGCAGCGCTCGGCGTCATCTCGTAGGGCCATGCGGATAAAGCCGGTCGCCGAGAAGCCTTTGAACGATGAAGCCAGCTCTTCTTCCAAGCCACCTGCCATTAGCCTGGCCGTTCCCCCTCCCTCTGTTGTTGTTCAGCCCCCGCCGTTTCAAAGCATCGGGAGAATCGCTTTGTACTCGCGCTACATAAATGATTCTGATCAGTCGGCGACCGCCCAGCAACAGAGCCGCACCTCTTTCCCGTCTCGTGAAGCAAAGCATGCAAATATAAATGCCGCTGCCGCTTCATCATAGAGACTATTTGTAGACTTTGGGAAAATGAGCTGCGTTCTGGCAAGCTGTCAGTCACAGGTGCCAGGAATGTGCAGGCTCCCTCCAGCTGTGGCACACGATACAAAGGAATCTTGTGTATTCATAACAGAAAAAGAGGCAAAATAATGAGGGTTCTTCAGAAGATTACCGGCAATTAGCGCAGCGCTGTCCTCGTTCCACTGCTCACCGACACCGCAGTCTCTTAAAATCTACTTTTGTTTTTGCTGGCCGGACTTGAAGAGGCATTTTCCCTGACTGACTGACTGACTGACTGACCGAGTTACTGACTGACTGACTGACTGACTGAATAAGTAACTAAGTGACTGAGTGATTGACTAACTGACCGAGTTACTAACTGAGTGCCTGACTAAGTTACTGACTGACTGACTGACTGACTGAATAAGTAACTAAGTGACTGACTGACTGACTGACTGACCAAGTTACTGACTGAGTGACTGGTTAACTGATTGAGTATCTAAGTGACTGACTTACTGACCGAGTTACTGACTGAGTGACTAACTAAGTTACTGACTGAATGACTGGTTAAGTGACTGAATAACTAAGTGACTGACTGACTGGTTAACTGATTGAGTATCTAAGTGACTGACCTACTGACCGAGTTACTGACTGAGTGACTGACCAAGTTACTGACTGAATGACTGGTTAAGTGACTGAATAACTAAGTGACTGACTGAGTAACTAAGTGACTAACTGACCGAGTTACTGACTGACTGACTAAGTGAGTGACTGTCTAAGCGACTGACTGATTAACAAAGTGAGTGACAGACTGACTGACTGAAAAACTAAGTGACTGACTGACTGACTGTGTAACTAAGTTACTGACTGACTGACTGAGTAACTAAGTGACTGACTGGTTAACTGACTGAGTAACTAAGTGACTGACTGGTTAACCCACTGAGTAACTAATTGACTGACTGACTGAGTAACTAAGTGATTGACTGACTGAGTAACTAAGTGACTGACTGACTGGTTAACCGACTGAGTAACTAAGTGACTGACTGACTGACTGGTTAACCGACTGAGTAACTAAGTTACTGATTGACTGACTGGTTAACCGACTGAGTAACTAAATGACTGACTGACTGAGTAACTTAGTTACTGACTGACTGAATAACTAAGTGACTGACTGACTGACTGGTTAACCGACTGAGTAACTAAGTTACTGACTGACTGACTGGTTAACCGACTGAGTAACTAAATGACTGACTGACTGAGTAACTTAGTTACTGACTAACTGAATAACTAAGTGACTGACTGACTGACTGAGTAACTAAGTGACTGACTGACTAACTGACCAAGTTACTGACTGAGTGACTGGTTAACTGAGTGAGTAACTAAGTGACTGACTGACTGACTGAGTAACTAAGTGACTGACTGACTAACTGACCAAGTTACTGACTGAGTGACTGGTTAACTGAGTGAGTAACTAAGTGACTGAGTGACTGACTGAGTAACTAAGTTACTGACTGAATGATTAACTAAGTGACTGACTGAGTGACTGACTGACTGACTAAGTGAGTGACTGTCTAAGCGACTGACTGAGTAACAAAGTGACTGACTGACTGACTGAGTAACTAAGTGACTGACTGACTGAGTAACTAAGTAACTGACTGACTGACTGAGTAACTAATTGACTGACTGACTGAGTAACTAAGTGATTGACTGACTGAGTAACTAAGTGACTGACTGACTGGTTAACCGACTGAGTAACTAAGTGACTGACTGACTGACTGACTGGTTAACCGACTGAGTAACTAAGTTACTGACTGACTGACTGGTTAACCGACTGAGTAACTAAATGACTGACTGACTGAGTAACTTAGTTACTGACTGACTGAATAACTAACTGACTGACTGACTGAGTAACTAAGTGACTGAGTGACTAACTGACCAAGTTACTGACTGAGTGACTGGTTAACTGAGTGAGTAACTAAGTGACTGAGTGACTGACTGAGTAACTAAGTTACTGACTGAATGATTAACTAAGTGACTGACTGAGTGACTGACTGACTGACTAAGTGAGTGACTGTCTAAGCGACTGACTGAGTAACAAAGTGACTGACTGACTGACTGACTGAGTAACTAAGTGACTGACTGACTGAGTAACTAAGTAACTGACTGACTGACTGAGTAACTAAGTGACTGACTGACTGAATAACTAAGTTACTGCCTGACTGACTGAGTAACTAAGTAACTGACTGACTGACTGACTAACTAAGTGACTGACTGACTGAGTAACTAAGTTACTGACTGACTGACCTAGTAACTAAGTAACTGACTGACTGACTGAGTAACTAAGTTACTGACTGACTGACTAGTTAACTGACTGAGTATCTAAGTGACTGACTGACTGAGTAACTAAGTGACTGACTGGTTAACTGACTGAGTAAGTGACTGACTGACTGACTGACTGGTTAACCGACAGAGTAACTAAGTTACTTACTGACTGAGTAACTAAGTGCTTGACTGACTGAGTAACTAAGTGACTGACTGGTTAACTGACTGAGTAACTAAGTGACTGACTGACTGACTGGTTAACCGACTATGTAACTAAGTGACTGACTGACTGACGGACTGACTGACTTAGTGACCGATTTACCAAGTAATAAGGTGACTGACTGAGTGACTGAGTGATCGAGTGACTTAGTAACTGAGTGACCGAGTGACTTGGTCACTGAGGGACTAACAGAGTGACTGACTGACTGAGTGACCGAGTGACTAAATGACCAAGTGACCAAGTAATAAGTTGACTGAGTGAGTTACTGAGTGATATCCACTCTGGATAACTGTAGGGGCATTTTGGACTCTATCCTATTATTGAGATACTGGAGGAACTTGTATGATAAACACTCTGCAGCCAACGTTGGTCCGGCAACACTAGCCTTGCCTAGACTAATTACAGCTGCTGTGGTAGAGCTTCCAGTGGCTTCTATTCGGGAAGCTGAGAATGGCTCTGTGCTGTAGGTTGATCTCAGGAAGAAAGCCGTGAGCCATTTATGGATTTCACACTAGAGCTTACTCAGTGTTTAGGATCATCCCTCTTGCCTTGCAGGATTTGGGTACTGCTGAGGGGAACAAAAAGATTATTCTGCCCTACGTAGCGTGTAGTGGACCCACAGGCTGCTGTGGTGGAAAGCAGGCTGCATGCGAGAGAGAACGCAAGTCTGGGTGAGTGTGTCTACGAAGCAACCTGACAATGAGCCAAGCTTTGCGGCCACCAGGGATCAGACGGTCGTATTACTTTAACAGTGCTTTCCATGTTTTTCTTGGAAAGCTGATGCAACGGAATTGTTGTTAAACCCAAACTGCTACCTTGACTGATCCAACGCTGGTGCTGAACTGTGTTTGCTGTTGAGGTATCTACAGTTTCAAGGCAGTAGAATGGAACATACACTGACTGTCCATTTACCAGAAACTCCTACCTTGACCACATGATGCGCATCTCTGAAGCTTCAGCATGGCAGATGTAAACACACCTATACATTTATTTGTATCATCCTGGTTAGGCGACCATGCTGTTCTTTTATCTGGTCTCTCTCTCCAAACCCTCATACTTCCAGAATCTGGAAGAGAAGGAGGTTCTTGAGTAAAAGGATGTCTGGAGGAGAAGGTAGATCTTGAATAGAAGGAGGTCTGGAGGAGAAGGTAGATCTTGAGTAGAAGGGCATTCAGAGGAGAAGGTAGTTCTTAAGTAGAAGGACGTCTGGAGGAGAAAGTAATTCTTGAGATGTTTGGAGGAGAAGGTAGTTCTTTAGTAGTAGGGCATCCAGAGGAGAAGGTAGTTCTTGAGTAGATGGACGTTTAGAGGAAAAGGTAGTTCTTGAGTAGAAGGCGATCTGGAGGAGAAAGTAGATCTTGAGTAGAAGGAGGTCTGGAGGAGAAGGTAGTTCTTGAGTAGAAGGAGGTCTGGAGCAGAAGGTAGTTCTTGAGATGTCTGGAGGAGAAGGTAGTTATTAGGTACAAGGATGTCTGGAGGAGAAGGTAGATCTTGAATAGAAGGAGGTCTGGAGGAGAAGGTAGTTCTTGAGTAGAAGGGCATCCACAGGAGAAGGTAGTTCTTAAGTAGAAGGACGTCTGGAGGAGAAAGTAATTCTTGAGATGTTTGGAGGAGAAGGTAGTTCTTTAGTAGTAGGGCATCCAGAGGAGAAGGTAGTTCTTGAGTAGATGGACGTTTAGAGGAAAAGGTAGTTCTTGAGTAGAAGGCGATCTGGAGGAGAAAGTAGATCTTGAGTAGAAGGAGGTCTGGAGGAGAAGGTAGTTCTTGAGTAGAAGGAGGTCTGGAGCAGAAGGTAGTTCCTGAGATGTCTGGAGGAGAAGGTAGTTATTAGGTACAAGGATGTCTGGAGGAGAAGGTAGATCTTGAATAGAAGGAGGTCTGGAGGAGAAGGTAGTTCTTGAGTAGAAGGGCATCCACAGGAGAAGGTAGTTCTTAAGTAGAAGGACGTCTGGAGGAGAAAGTAGTTCTTGAGACGTTTGGAGGAGAAGGTAGTTCTTTAGTAGTAGGGCATCCAGAGGAAAAGGTAGTTCTTGAGTAGAAGGCGATCTGGAGGAGAAAGTAGATCTTGAGTAGAAGGAGGTCTGGAGGAGAAGGTAGTTCTTGAGTAGAAGGAGGTCTGGAGCAGAAGGTAGTTCTTGAGATGTCTGGAGGAGAAGGTAGTTATTAGGTACAAGGATGTCTGGAGGAGAAGGTAGATCTTGAATAGAAGGAGGTCTGGAGGAGAAGGTAGTTCTTGAGTAGAAGGGCATCCACAGGAGAAGGTAGTTCTTAAGTAGAAGGACGTCTGGAGGAGAAAGTAGTTCTTGAGACGTTTGGAGGAGAAGGTAGTTCTTTAGTAGTAGGGCATCCAGAGGAAAAGGTAGTTCTTGAGTAGAAGGCGATCTGGAGGAGAAAGTAGATCTTGAGTAGAAGGCAGTCTGGAGGAGAAGGTAGTTCTTGAGTAGAAGGAGGTCTGGAGCAGAAGGTAGTTCTTGAGATGTCTGGAGGAGAAGGTAGTTATTAGGTAGAAAGATGTTTTGAGAAGATGGTAGTTCTTGAGTAGAAGGCGGTCTGCAGGAGAAGGAGGTTCTTAAGTAGATGGTTGTCTAGAGGAGAAGGAGGTTCTTAAGTAGACGGTTGTCTAGAAAAGAAAGAGGCTTTTGAGTAGACGGTTGTCTGGAGGAGAAGGAGGTTTTTTGAGTATATGGTTGTCTAAATGAGAAGGAGGCTTTTTGAGTATATGGTTGTCTGGAGGAGAAGGAGGATGTGCACCTTCATTTCGGAGAATTTCTGAAAACCTTTTACTGTTTTGTCTGTAGATGTGTGGTGGATTCTCCATATCAGACCTTCTCACTTGTGGAAAAGCAGCCATGTTTCTTTAGACATGATAAGTTTCTTTTGTTTCTCTTTTGCTCTCTTGGTCCCTCGCTTCCAGACTCTCCGTCCGATTGCCTGGACTCCATTTCCTATGACTCCCTTCACCAATGGGCCACAATCGCATGTCTGCCACCAGCCAATCACCAGCCTTTGTTCATTTATTGCATGCCAAGCGTTCTTGTACTTTTCCCTTCTCCTGGTTTACGTCTCCTGGTTCTGTTTTGTAGGTTTTCTCTGTGATGACCTGGACTGGGTTTGGGACCAAGCTCTTGGATTCCCCTTAAGATATTAAGGGCTTCAGTATCTGCGAGCATTCGCTTCCTCTCAGCCTCGTTACAGTCTTGGTTTCACCCCTGACGCAAAGCTGTGAGGCGTTTCTCCTCTTGACGAATTGCAGGCAGGACGAGTTTTAAGGCAGGAAATGTAGAATGTTTGTAGAGAATGATCCACACAGCTCGTGCGTTGGCAACGAACACTGACTGAGCCCTGGTGCGAGTGACTGATATTGTGTCAGACTGTTTGGAGAGACTGACTGCGTGTGGTGGTGGTGGGGGGGGGGGGGGGGGGGGGCGTGCGGGTGTCGTATTCGAGGATTAGGAATCATTTATCTGCCTGCTTCTGGCAGCTGCAACTGTATCAGCGCTGTTGCTCAGTACCTGCAGCCAAAATCCAGCCACCTGTCTTACGTGACTTTACGGCTTAATTCAGTGCGCTGCCGTAAATCTGTATGACTGGCTCATGAGGTTAAGCCCAGTCATGTACTCGACGGAGGGCTTTTGGGCAGCAATCTTTCAGATTCCATTTGTTGCCCGACTCGAAGAAGGTTGGAGTTGGAAGCAAGCCTCACCTTGGGCTTCACTGTGAACTTGGTTGGTCTAGCTAAGTAAAGTTCTCAAAACAAATAGTCTGGTTAGGTATTTTGCGGGCCAGACTTTGACCTATCGGCTTATACGTTTCTTCCCCGGCATCAACAAGAACGGCCTACTTTCAGAGGAAAAGGTGGCATATTTCTTTGGACAGCGGAGATATGCAAATGAGGCAGTGACACAAAAGAGCTTAGAGCTTTCCAGATGACCACAGCGTTCCACAGAAGTGCTCTAATATGAATACCGAGGGTGCGTCTGAAATGGCCTACTTGCCTACTAGTCAGTAGTAAATCAGTAGGCGAGCGCGGCTAGTATGTAGAATACTCAGTAGTAAATCAGTAGGTGAGCGTGGCTAGTATGTAGAATACTCAGTAGTAAATCAGTAGGCGAGGGCGGCTAGTATGTTAAATACTCAGTAGTAAATCAGTATGCGAGGACGGCTAGTATGTTAAATACTCAGTAGTAAATCAGTAGGCGAGCGCGGCTAGTATGTTAAATACTCAGTAGTAAATCAGTATGCGAGGGCGGCTAGTATGTTAAATACTCAGTAGTAAATCAGTATGCGAGTACGGCTAGTATGTCTGAATACTCAGTAGTGAAATCAGTAGGCGAGCGCGGCTAGTATGTCTGAATACTGAGTAGTAAATCAGTAGGCGAGCGTGGCTAGTATGTAGAATACTCAGTAGTAAATCAGTAGGCGAGCGTGGCTAGTATGTAGAATACTCAGTAGTAAATCAGTAGGCGAGCGTGGCTAGTATGTAGAATACTCAGTAGTAAATCAGTAGGCGAGCGTGGCTAGTATGTAGAATACAGTAGTGAAATCAGTAGGCGAGGGCGGCTAGTATGTAGAATACTCAGTAGTAAATCAGTAGGCGAGCGTGGCTAGTATGTAGAATGCTCAGTAGTAAATCAGTAGGCGAGCGTGGCTAGTATGTAGAATACTCAGTAGTAAATCAGTAGGCGAGCGGGGCTAGTATGTAGAATACTCAGTAGTAAATCAGTAGGCGAGCGTGGCTAGTATTTAGAATACAGTAGTAAATCAGTAGGCGAGCGTGGCTAGTATTTAGAATACAGTAGTGAAATCAGTAGGCGAGGGCGGCTAGTATGTCTGAATACTCAGTAGTAAATCAGTAGGCGAGCGCGGCTAGTATGTCTGAATACTCAGTAGTAAATCAGTAGGTGAGTGTGGCTAGTATGTCTGAATACTCAGTAGTAAATCAGTAGGCGAGCGTGGCTAGTATGTAGAATACTCAGTAGTAAATCAGTAGGCGAGCGCGGCTAGTATGTCTGAATACTCAGTAGTAAATCAGTAGGTGAGTGTGGCTAGTATGTCTGAATACTCAGTAGTAAATCAGTAGGCGAGCGTGGCTAGTATGTAGAATACTCAGTAGTAAATCAGTAGGCGAGCGCGGCTAGTATGTCTGAATACTCAGTAGTAAATCAGTAGGCGAGCGCGGCTAGTATGTAGAATACTCAGTAGTAAATCAGTAGGTGAGCGTGGCTAGTATGTCTGAATACTCAGTAGTAAATCAGTAGGCGAGCACGGCTAGTATGTAAAATACTCAGTAGTAAATCAGTAGGTAAGCGCGGCTAGTACGTTCGAATACTCAGTAGTAAATCAGTAGGCGAGAGCGGCTAGTATGTCTGAATACTCAGTAGTGAAATCAGTAGGCGAGTGTGGCTAGTATGTCTGAATACTCAGTAGTAAATCAGTAGGCGAGCGCGGCTAGTATGTAGAATACTCGAGGTAGTGAAGATCAGTAGGCGAGCGTGGCTAGTATGTCTGAATACTCAGTTAGTAAATCAGTAGAGTGAGTGCAGCTAGTATGTAGAATACTCAGTAGTGAAATCAGTTAGGTGAGCGTGGCTAGTATGTCTGAATACTCAGGATAGTAAATCAGTAGGTGAGCGTGCTAGTATGTCTGAATACTCAGTAGTAAATCAGTAGGTGAGTGTGGCTAGTATGTCTGAATACTCAGTAGAGAAATCATTAGGAGAGTGTGGCTAGTATGTCTGAATACTCAGTAGTAAATCAGTAGGCGAGCGCGGCTAGTATGTCTGAATACTCAGTAGTAAATCAGTAGGCGAGCGCGGCTAGTATGTCTGAATACTCAGTAGTGAAATCAGTAGGTGAGTGTGGCTAGTTTGTCTGAATACTCAGTAGTGAAATCAGTAGGCGAGCGCGGCTAGTATGTAGAATACTCAGTAGTAAATCAGTAGGCGAGCGTGGCTAGTATGTAGAATACTCAGTAGTAAATCAGTATGTGAGCGTGGCTAGTATGTAGAATACTTAGTAGTAAATCAGTAGGCGAGCGTGGCTAGTATGTAGAATACTCAGTAGTGAAATCAGTAGGCGAGCGTGGCTAGTATGTCTGAATACTCAGTAGTAAATCAGTAGGCGAGCGCGGCTAGTATGTCTGAATACTCAGTAGTGAAATCAGTAGGCGAGCGCGGCTAGTATGTAGAATACTCAGTAGTAAATCAGTAGGCGAGCGCGGCTAGTATGTAGAATACTCAGTAGTAAATCAGTATGTGAGCGTGGCTAGTATGTAGAATACTTAGTAGTAAATCAGTAGGCGAGCGTGGCTAGTATGTCTGAATACTCAGTAGTAAATCTGTAGGCGAGCGCGACTAGTATGTCTGAATACTCAGTAGTAAATCAGTAGGCGAGCGTGGCTAGTATGTCTGAATACTCAGTAGTAAATCAGTAGGCGAGCGTGGCTAGTATGTCTGAATACTCAGTAGTAAATCTGTAGGCGAGCGTGACTAGTATGTCTGAATACTCAGTAGTAAATCAGTAGGCGAGCGCGGCTAGTATGTCTGAATACTCAGTAGTAGGCTAGTAGGTTTAATCTGTGTATTGGTATTACCTTTATATGAACCTAAGCTCCCGTTTGCGTCCCCCACATCTGTATTGATAACGGCTGCTGCGAGGCTGTAACTCGGAGGAGTTTTTAAGAATGGAGATTCATCGGCGCGTGAAATCATCATTGACCAGTAAGTCATTACCAAGCAGCCGGAATAAAACAGTTGGGTGCTGGTTCCAGTAATATGGAGATCTATGCGCCGTGTTAAATCATTTACGCTTTTGTCGCTTTATTGCTATCTGCAAACCCCGTCTTTTGAGATCGCTCGTAATGATTCCATCCTCTCAGGGACGCCCTCACAGCGGATACCTCCTCGCAGTCTTAATGGCCGCTACGTCTTCGCCTCTCATTTAGAATAATTAGCTCGGGCGCTTCTGTGATCATCTCTGACTTTAACAAGAGCGCGGCAGTGATTCTTAATTTCGTTCCTGTACGCATGTGTCCCACTGCACGTATTTGAAGGGGGGGGTCCTTTCGGTTTTTGCCAATCAGCCAATTGCCTGCAAAGCGTTGAAATATGGAAAAGGCATGGTCTGATAGCTTCTGATAGTTTCAGGAGGCTGGAGGCTCTTTAAGCATGCTTGGAGAAGAAGGCAGAGCTCTGCAGGCCACAGATGGCTGGACAGCTAGTCGGAGTCAGGTGGTCTGTAGGAACCATTGGTTCCATTCATCCATTTGTTGGAAATTCAGGAGACCTGAAGGCTTCGATAAGGCCAGGAGATGAAGGGTTAGCTAGTAGTTGGTAGTTGGAGTTTTATTTTAAAGTACATGATGTTTAGGGTGGCACTGTGTCACAATGGGTAGCACTGCCACCAATCAGCAAAGGTTTGATTTCCTGGCTGGGCAACCAGTCAGGCAAGTTGAAGATACTATACTCTGGGTATCGACTCTGTCATGGACTGGTGGGCTGTCCACTGTGTTTTCTGCCTTCTGCCTAGGAAGTGTAGGGATAGGCTTTACTATCTATCTATCTTTACTTTCAATGGAAGTCAATGGAACCAGACTTCTTTCCAAATGAATTTGGAGCATTTCTATTGGTCCATTCATCATGAGATTTTGACAGTTTCTCTTTGGGGAGCAACAGTATGATATGTGAGGCATTCATTTCAGCAAACTAGTTTAAAATAGAAGTCTTGCTGAGGGTGGGCTTGGTTAGCACATTGATTTTGGGGCTGATTGGTACATATGCCAGCCTGTCCAGGCCTTGGAATACTGTTCTAAACAAATTTTAAAATTTTGCACTGATACTAATACTTGAGCATAGTACAGTTACAACACATTACTATACAACAGTATCTAATATATATTAAGTTGTTCTCACCTGTAAGATATAGGCTTTTTAAAACATGGGCTAAAATAGTTGTAGGAACTTGTAGACTTGGGTCATATACAAAAGCTGCAGTGATTCCAGCTACCTGGAGACCCCTTCCAACCTAACCATGTCATGGGAAACTCCCTGGAACCCCTTCTTCGTTGATCAATGGGAACCACCGTTATCAGTGTTGTTCTTCAGAGGTCTGCAACACTAGAGTCTACGCCCTGTTTACCAAAGCTTCCCCATCATTAACTGGATATGTAAGAGTGCAGGTTGGTTGATTCTTGGCTTGGCTGGCTCAGACACATGGTGGGTAGCTGAGGTTGCGTGTGCCAGTCTTTGACTGAGGGAGGAGGAATGATTAGCAGGTGGACACATTTAATGCCAGCATGCCCGTATTTGGCAACGGACAGGCTTGGCCTTCCCGCTGTTGGCCAAGCTGCTCCCGCTGCTCAGATGTAGGCAAAGGCTGTCAACCGATCAGGATGCCTTTCCTGGCCAGCGTAATGCCCTCTGCTTGATTTCTTCGGTGGCTTGTTGGTTCTTGTCGCTGAAGCATTGGGTTTCTGATCAGTGATGTGTATTTAAAGGCAAAGGAGCTGACAGTCAAATGGGAACCGGTTTTTAAAACTGGCCCACTGTGTTTGGTAGATGATTAGAAATTCTAACATGTTCAGGTGAAGGACTAAAGCAGCATCTGATCAGTTACTTGAATCTTATATCAGGTAAGCTTTCACCTGTTCGGGGTTAAATACCAACATTATTTTTACTTACCCTCAGCTTCATACAGTCATTGGACACTTCATACATATATGAAGTGTCCAATGTATATATATATATATATATATTCTTTTATATAGTGATAAGATAGGTCTTCCTAACCTATTACCATCCTTCCTTAGGGAGTGGCAGCGCACGGGCCACCCAGCTTTTAGAGGTGTCAAGTAATGAAGTACAAATACTTCGTTACCTTACTTACATTTACACTACATTATCAGTACTTTCTACTCCTTACATTTACACTCCATTATCAGTACTTTCTACTCCTTACATTTACACTCCATTATCAGTACTTTCTACTCCTTACATGTACACTCCATTATCAGTACTTTCTACTCCTTACATTTACACTCCATTATCTGTACTTTCTACTCCTTACATTTACACTCCATTATCGGTACTTTCTGCTCCTTACATTTACACTCCATTATCAGTACTTTCTACTCCTTACATTTACACTCCATTATCTGTACTTTGTACTCCTTACATTTACACTCCATTATCAGTACTTTCTACTCCTTACATTTACACTCCATTATCTGTACTTTCTACTCCTTACATTTACACTCCATTATCACCACTTTCTACTCCTTACTTTTACACTCCATTATCTGTACTTTCTACTCCTTACTTTTACACTCCATTATCGGTACTTTCTACTCCTTGCATTTACACTCCATTATCTGTACTTTCTACTCCTTACATTTACACTCCATTGTCTGTACTTTCTACTCCTTACTTTTACACTCCATTATCGGTACTTTCTACTCCTTGCATTTACACTCCATTATCTGTACTTTCTACTCCTTACATTTACACTGCATTATCAGTACTTTCTACTCCTTACATTTACACTCCATTATCTGTACTTTCTACTCTTTACATTTACACTCTATTATCAGTACTTTCTACTCCTTACATTTACACTCCATTATCAGTACTTTCTACTCTTTACATTTACACTCCATTATCTGTACTTTCTACTCCTCACATTTACACTCCATTATCAGTACTTTCTACTCCTTACTTTTACACTCCATTATCAGTACTTTCTACTCTTACATTTTAAACATAGTCTTGTTACTCCTATTTCATTTCAGCTTGTTTTTATTCATGTACATTTACATTCCCATAAAGATTATTGATAACATGACTTTGAAGTTTGACTTCATTACAATACTTATAGACAACTAGTCATCATATCTTCTGCTCCATAAAACACATGTTAATGTTCAGTAGTAACAGATATGCTTCTTTAATATATTTACATTGTACTAAACTACATTCATGTTCAGTGGGCGTATATGAGCTGAAACAGGAAGCCTAGCGCATCCCAAATTTATCAACATTAATATTTTATTATAACATTATAGTCATTATGGCTTTTAGAAGAATGGGGTTTTTGGGGAGGTGGGCTAGTGCACTATAGACCCTTGTGGTGCGGCCTAAGCTTTCGTCGTTAATGGCATTTTTTCCTTACATTACTTTCACTTTTATACTTTAAGTAGATCTGAAAGCAGTACTTTTACACTTTTACTGGAGTAAAAAGCTTCAGTTGATACTTCAACTTCTACAGAAGTATTTCTTCACCATAGTATCTATACTTCTACCTGAGTAATGAATGCAAATACATATGACACCTTTGAACATCAGAGGAAAATAGCATGCTATAAAATATCTAATTATGTATACATGTGGCTGTTTATGTTATAGGTTTTAGTGGAAGATCTACCCTGTGCTGTGTGTATGTCCTCTGTGGTTTAGTCCGGACTGGCTAACAGGGTATATAAGGGGGTAGACAGTAATAATGGGGAGGCTCGAAGATGAGAGAGTCTGGATGGGTATGAAAACAGCGTTGTGTTGGCCGAATGATACGACACGAGAGATAAAAAAAACAAAAAGTGAAAATATATTGTTTGTGGGGTAAATATTTTTTTTGTTTGTTTTGTTTTTCGTTGTGCAAACAATACCATTGCACAAATCGAATGCCCTCGCAGTTGTTCTTTAATGCTTTATTTCCTGCTATTTAAAGAAGGTAGTTCACTACTACCCGACTCACACTAACACACACACACACATATATATATATATATATTATAGGAGTTGAAGCTGTTATAGCTCCAAAGGTTGGCCCACCATTGTATTAAACAATACAATTGAAGCTGTTATAGCTGCAAAGGTTGGGCCACCATTGTATTAAACAATGCAATTGAAGCTGTTATAGCTCCAAATGTTGGGCCACCATTGTATTAAACAATACAATTGAAGCTGTTATAGCTGCAAAGGTTGGGCCGCCGTTGTATTAAACAATACAATTGAAGCTGTTATAGCTGCAAAGGTTGGGCTGACGTTGTATTAAACAATACAATTGAAGGTGTTATAGCTGCAAAGGTTGGGCCGACATTGTATTAAACCCTATAGATTAAGAATGGGATGTCACTCAAGTTCATAAGCGTGTGAAGGCAGACGAGCCAATGCTTTTGGCATTATGATGTATCCTTCTTTTTATTGTCCTTCTTTCTGCTGTTCTTGCCGTTCAGCCGATGCTTGTGGCTTGGGTATCTATTTGTGTTCTTTGAAGCTGTAGCCTTTTAACATTGTGCCAACCATGCATGTATCATGTGCCAACCAAGCCCAGTATACTAGAATGAGTCCACGTCAAATTCCTGGGACTCCCATTAGCGATCCCGGGGGACGAGAACGACAAGCTCATGTTCAAGTTGGAGGGTTACAGTAAAAACTGGGCTACTAAATCATATAGACGTCCTAAGGCAGCCAGTACAGCCAGCTTGGTTATTTTGCACAGCGGATTGCACGCTGCCATCATTTGCTTCGTGCTGGTGGTTTGGGACCACCGAACAGGGCGTCTCACTGCCCCCCCTCCTTTTTTGTACTTGCTCTGACTCAATTGCGGGAGTTTGTCTCTGTTTGGGGCTATTTGCCGAGGGATTTCATTCTCTAAAGCAGTCGTCTCTATGCACAGTCACAGCGCGGGGCACAGCGCCAGACCCGGGGGGCTTAGCATTCATTTCAGCTTGAAGGTTACGCGGCCAGACGCAGAGAGAGGCGGAGAGAGCGAGTGTGCAGCTGCCTCCCAGCATTTCCCCTTCCACCAGGACAGAGATTCGGAGCCAGAGGAGTGCTTGTGTAGGGTGATATTCCAGCGAGCAAGCCTCTTTCATTTCGATGTATAACTTAAGCCAAGAGTCAAGACTGTCTTTTGGCTAAGGTTATCTGGCTGGCTGAGAAAACTCACCCCTCAGAAGTGTGCACTTGCAGTCTGAAAGCCCTTTTTTCAGCTGTTTAGCTCATAAAACTACACTTCCAGTGTGGACACAGGCAGCATCCCTCCTTCAAATTTGGCAAGGCTCTGCATCGTGGGGCATTGCTTGCTGTTTTCGGCCTCTGTCTTAGGTTTTTTTTCTTTAAAACAATGTGTGTTTAGGGTCAAAATACCAAGACAAATTTACCACAATCTTGAAAGAGACTAGACAACAAAGTTTGTTGGAATGAGATCCCTGTCCCAATCCTCAACGTATCCTCATGTATCCTCAGGCGTATTCCATCCTGGTTAGATAATTTTAAAACAGGTAGCCAATGAAAGGTATGGTAAAGGCAATGACGGCTGAAATTCTTGACAGGCAACTGCCGCTGCTGCTCATCTTGGCAAGAAACCATGTTTAGCAGCAAAGAAAATAAGTGATATATATAGACCGTACCGTTATTCTAGGTATTTCGAGAGGAATGGCAAAATCTGTGTTTTATGAATAGATTAGCTTTAGAGAGCCTGTAAGAGAGCCATAACCAACAGTTATCATACCCGGATTGGCAAGTCTGGGCCTGAGTTGGTTTCCTCTGTCAAGAAAGTGAATGTGATGGTAAAGAAACCTTCTACCTTGTGCCATTTGTATTATTCTTAGTTTAAAACATTGCGAAATGAATTAAGATTATGAACAGAATGTGAAAGAATAGCAGTTTTGACTGTATATATTATATCTTGTACCTTAAGAGGCACTAGTGAGTCACTGCATTGTTGAGATAAAATAGTCCAACATGGGAGGATTAACAAGTAGCACTTCCCTGACGGTGTGTTCACTGAATATGTACAAGGTGCACCAAGACGCTTCATGAAAATTCAACTGAATGGAGTGATAAGGGGTCCAGTTTCGCCCCCTGGGGCAACAGCAGCAGCCTGTGTTAAACCACTGGGCAGTAGGCTGAACAAGCATAAAACAAAACTTTCAAATTTGTGAATAGGGTTAAAAATACTTCACTGTAATCTGGGAGACTAAGTTGACTTATCACCAGAGCTTGGTGGAAATGGGCAAAATGTCCCAATGGCTCAAGTCTCTGTCTACTTAGTTCCTCATCCCACTCGCCAAACTATCCTCATGTATGTTGAAGGTGCTGCTCTCGGTTACATCATTTAAAAACAGGTAAACAATGAAAGGAACAGTAAAGACAATGATGGCTGAAGTTCTTGGCAAATGACCACCACCACCACCCATTCTTGGCAAGAAACCACATTCGGAAGCAAACAAAATAAGTGATATAAATTAAAGCAACAACAGTTAGAATTGGGGAAGTCATGAGCTGGAGATCAGGAAACCAGCCTTGTGACCGGAAGGTCGTTGACTTAGTCCTCTGAACTGACAAGACTAACGTGTCTTTGAGCAAGACCCAAAATTGCTCCCAGTGGGCCATGGATAGGGCTACCCACCACTCCAGGCACTGAAGCCTAGTGTGTGTATGTGGCTGACTGGTAATCAACTGGCTGCTAATGCTAAGGCAGGACTTATTCTTGTTTCTTATGATAAGGGTGGAAGCCACAAATTTTTAGTGGCCTTCAGGAATCAGAAGTCAGGAGACCTTCAGTGTTGCCTTTGAGTTTATTGACACACACAGGAATAAGTGGGTACATCGATCAGATTAGAAATATTTTGGGAGGACCTTATATACATTGGAAATTGTGGGAGGAGGATAAAGGTAAGGAAGAGGAGTTTAAAGAGGGGTAAGCAAGGGAGTTGAAGGTGACGAAGATAAGGGGGTTAAGGAGGGGTAAGCGAGGGGAATGAAGGTGAAGGCATTTGCATGTCACCCTTAGAGGGGTTGATGGTCTTCACTTTACTGGGTGGTGGTATTACCTCATCAAAGGATAGAGGTGCCGACTCTCTGCAAGGATGGCGACCATCAACTTTGTTATTGGGTTATTGTGTTACCTTATGGTCTGCAATCAAAGAGCCATGCCAACAATTGAGGGTGTTGACCACATCGGATCTGCAGATAGGACAAACAATGGAGGGGGTTGACCACCCCAGGTCGGCAGATAGAAGCATAATTTGTCTCGGGAGCAAGAATTCCACAAGATGCATCATCTTACAGCATGCAAGATAACAGTGCCGAGCACAGAATCGACATCTTTAAGTCCTTTGAATTCACGAAAACACTTCAGCATGTCAAATGTGGTAGTCAAGTTGTTCTGCAAGTCATTTTCAATTCTGAGTTGCTGGTAATTGTGCAACGGCATATCTCTGGGTAAGGTCACTCCATTCACAAGCAGTAAAAGTCATGTAGGACAATGTGTGTAAGTGCCTTGGAACAAGTTATGCTGATGACAGCGACTCCAGAAAGATGCTTGTTCACAAACAACATGATGCATATTGTTCATCTTCAAGTATTGCAAGATTACATTTCTGCCAGATTGCCTACCAGAGATGGGGCCTCAACTCGCAACATACTCTTAATTGAAGAGTGGCATGACTTGGACTCGAGATGTAAGAGTCCCGTGCAGGGAAGAAAGCAATGATTCTTAGGTTGGAGTAAAAATAAGGGTGCTTTAGTCAGTCTAAGTCAAAACCATGAGAGCTGTTGACCAGTACCTGGGGTTTGCAAAAGGCAGAGGTCAAAGCTGGAAAGGAAATAAGTCCAGATAATCAAAGTGCAAAGTAGCAAACCAAAGGTTAACCAAAGTTTAAGAGAAAATCAGGGTCATCACATGAGTAAGAACAAACAAGACCCTGCTCAGTAACAGAAATAGTCAGCAATAGGTCACCAGCAACCAGAGTGAAACAGATATATGTATGCACATGGCTAAATCACATATGCGGGTCATTGGAGGGATCATGATCTGAAAGAGTGTCCATGATTGGTCCATTCGGGATGTGTGACTGTGGCATCAGAAGCCAGGAAACCATGGGAATAGTGTTGTACAGGATTGGTAGGTGCCTTTGGAGAACCAGGAAGCATGACATTGATAAACTAGAAGGGAAAAGTCAATGAACGAACTTGGAGTCACTTGGGATTCTACGAATGGTGTTGGCCAGATTTGAGTTCATCTGCAGGCACATCCGTATCATCTGCTTAACGGACTATTATCAACTTTCTCCAGTCCGGTTCACAAACTATGAGAAGCTAACATTAGAGAAACTCATTTAGGAGCCCTCCACATGGCTCTGATGCCCCACCCAGGGTGGATGTGCTTGCTAAACGATGATGGTCCACTCGTGTGTGAGGTATTTCAGCGGGAGGTGCAAATCGTCCGGCGGCGCTGCGGTTGAGGCCAGCGACTGGATCAGGGTGCGCTTGGCAGGGGCAGGTAGAGATGTGATGGATAGCCTGATTAGGGCTTTGGCAGGAACGCTTGGCGCAGATGGTACCTCGCTCTAGGCTCTTCCACATGGCCTCCTCCCCTTGTTTTACTTCTCTCTCCCTCACTTTTACCTCTCCCTTTGTGCCCACGTCTCTCTCTCTCACTCTCTCTCGCTCTCTCTCTCTCCACTGCGGTCCCCTTGCTCATTACGTGAGGTAATTTCCAGCAGAAAAACGGATTAGCGCGTTTAAGCAGTGTTGTGTTTACATGCTTTGGACGGAAACAGGCCGTACATCACTCAGCGGGGGGTTCTTTGTCCTCGCAGTGGCCGCCTCCCAAGTTATGGATAACAAGTTAATCCGTAAAACCAGCGATACCACACGTAACGCGTTCAAATGAGTCAGTTTGTATGCGGAGATAGACTAGCTGCTTTGCTATTCTCCTCACGTTCTCCGTGTTCTCCAGCTTCACTGATGTTTTTTTATTTTTTTTATTTTTTGCCTTGCTTTACCGCAATTAATGACTCCTCAAATATTTACAAGACGTCCGACCGGCGGCGGAAAGTCAACACAATCCCCCTGAAGCAATGGTTCTGAATTTTTTAGGTAGCAAAAAAGCGCTAATCCCTTCCCGGAATAGGTTTTCCGGGCGCCGCAAGTGTTGGTGTGGGCTTCTAATGATGTTATTAGAGCTCAAACGGAGAGAAATTGCTGATGCGGTGGGGAGGACTTCCGAGGCTCGTCCTTGTCGACCGGGCGCTGGCTGGTTTGGAGCGTAGAGGTGACTGGCTAGCAATGGGTTTGCTTTGCACTGCCCCCCCCACCTTTCCACACAACATGGTAATGTTATTAGATCTTCAGCTCCCATTAGGATAATCACGCCGTTCAGACCCAGATGGCCTTGTTTTTTGTTTTTTCTCTTTTTTCTTTTGGGGCTACGAGTGAAGTGTTTTATAGTTAATGAGTATTTAAAATGTAGACCCACCCAGTTCCCTTGCGAGTCATAACTCAAGAGCTCAGGTTGCTATGAAACCTTTGTGGAAAAAAAATGCATCCCAAATGAGTTTTCCCTTGATCTGCTTCAGCAACACATGATCCAGAGGTTCCTTGTACACTAGGGTTCTGTCTTAAATCCTACCAAGTGTCTACATAGGCAGCATTTTACCTCATAGTATAGGGTCCAACATGTAGACTGCCCCAATTCTTAGATCCCTTGAATATACTGTCTGCTGAGGTTCCTTCCTTTGGCCGCATGGCAAGGAGGAAGCAACGAACAGTCGCTCAGCCACTAAGACAATCCCATGATGCAACACAAGCAAAGCTTGTATTGCAAGCAAAGCAAAACTGCAATTAAACCCACTAGAAGAGAAACCAGGCGCTGCAGCTGAGGTCAGTAAACACTGCTCATATGCAGTGGGCGGGAACGAGCCGTGACACAGTCTCTCTCTAACTAGAGCAACTCGGGCAGCTCAGTAGGTTTTGAGACCTACAAGTCTGAAGATACCTTCTCATTTAATGCTTCTTCTGAAATCAAGGTTTGTTAACATGGAGTCCTTGCCTTGGTGGTAGTAGCAGATTCTACTCTCCTGGGAAGGCTTCAAACCAGATGTTGGAACACTACTGCAAGGATTTGATTGCATTCAGCTATCACAGACAACACTCAGTCCAATCAGTCTGGGGCATGCAGTTTTAATGCTTCCGCTGCTGGTGGGGAGGGCTTTATACCTCTCTAGTGGACACTTGTCATTGGAGATGGTGACCTTCTGCTCATGTGGAGCTGCTGAAGATGGTTTTATTGTGTAGGCAGTGCTTTTCTATGGATGGTACACGGGAAGTGTCCTCTCGGTTGTATAGCTGTGGTCTGATTAGAAGGAATTTCTGGATCCCTCTGTACAAGATATATATTTTTTGTATGAAGTATCACTATTTCTATAGGATTTTGAGGTCCATCAGTGTACTCCACTGATGATGATACTCCAGGACCAAGAATGGGTCTCCAAATGGACAAGCATGTTGAATCAGGGAAATGTTGGTACTCTAGGACCAATAATGTGTCTCCAAATGGACATGTAGATACTCCAGGACCAAGGATGGGTCTCCAAATGGACAAGCTTGTTGAACTAGGTCAATGTTGGTACTCCAGAACTAAGAATGGGTCTCCAAATGGACAAGCATGTTGAACTAGGGAAATGTTGGTACTCCAGGACCAAGAATGGGTCTCCAAATGGACAAGCATGTTGAACTAGGGAAATGTTTGTACTCCAGAACTAAGAATGGGTCTCCAAATGGACAAGCATGTTGAACTAGGGAAATGTTGGTACTCCAGAACCAAGAATGGGTCTCCAAATGGACAAGCATGTTGAACTAGGGAAATGTTGGTACTCCAGGACCAAGATTGGGTCTCCAAATGGACAAGCATGTTGAACTAGGGAAATGTTGGTACTCCAGAACCAAGAATGAGTCTCCAAATGGACAAGCATGTTGAATCAAATATCTGAGTAAACGTCCTTAAGTAAATGCTGTCATTACATCAAAGCTGATAACCATCATGTGTAAGCTCAGGCCAACCTACATCCCCCACTCTCTCCCACCATAGTCTTGTTTATCAGCAGGCCTGGCCAAGGTGGGAGCTTGCAGGTGTGAAACCGAGAGAGCCCAGTGTGTTAATCCTGATCCCTGTTGACGGCTGTGTTTGGATGGGCTTGGCTTGGGCTGCTGCTCTTTCTCTGTGCCAGCTTCTCCTTTGTAGCTGCTGGCTTCATTCTTGGAGTTGTCTCAGTCTTCGCACGGTTCCTAGACTGGGCCAAGATCAACACGGACGTCCGCTGAGCTCCAGACTGTTGAGCCCGAAGAGATGCTAACGATGCTAATGACAGCATCACCACTATCGAAGCTGGTTAGCGTTGCCGCTAATGCGCAGGCACAAGCTAGTTATTATAACTGGTTGCTGTTAATGCGTTTTTAGATAAAGTGTTCTTTTATGGTTGCCTGCCGTGCCAGCTTGACCCCCCACAATGCACACACCCACGCACATGCACATGCAAGTAAACTAGCACTGATTGTGCTATTGTGCAGGCATGGACAGTGGGCTGTTCTTCTGCCTGGTGAATGGAGCGTTTCAGGCTGATAATTATACCATGGATGCCCTTACAGAATCCTTGCTGGCCTTTCTGGATTGTTCTCTCGTTGAGATGTTATTCTACTCGAGGGAGAATAATGGAACGGGAGTAATCAGATCTTAGATGGATGAATCGTGTTTTGGAGAGCGCAGGCAACTGTGAGCACAATTAGCGGAATACAATCAGGAGGGATTCAATTGGTGTTGAACTGTGATAGCTGGTTTCGTGATGGTTTCCCAGGATGTGATCTTGACATAGACCCCATGTTTCAGACGTACTTACGGACTTGTTTTTTTCTCAATGTCCTACTATCTATAGGTTTCTCAACCTATGGACCACCGTTATATACACTGCCAGTTATAGCTTAGGCCTAGAGAACACTATACAATAACTAGGGACCACCAATGGGCCTTGAAGCATTTAAAGAGTCCCACTTTATAGTAAGACTACCTTTATATTCATAAATGGGTTTAACTGTCAGCAACAGACATAGTCGTAATTTCTTTCTCTCCGTCGTTTATATTTGTTATTGTTTTCTAAAATAAAAGTTTCTACTAGTTTTAAATCTGGTTTTGCTCACTATAAGGGTCATTGAAGTTTCTACCCATCTCAAGTAATATTGACATACGCTGCTGTGCAAAAGTCTTGGGCACCTAAGCTTATAGTTTATCAGATCTGATTAGAACAGATGTAAATAATCAGACATACAATACAAAGTAACGTGAATATCTTATTGTGAGAGAAGTAGATCAGATCTTGAGCTCCAGTTTGAAGAACAAAGTTAGGTTCCAGATTTCTCCTGGACGCCCAAGACATTGTATGAATGTATTTAGTTCCTTCAGCAGCAATCTTGATTTATCTTAATAAATTTTGAGCAGTCAAAGCAGGTATTAGATGAGAACTATAAATAATACTGGGTTGTTTAGGAGAGGCTTGGAAAGGGTTAAATAAACACACGGACGTATGGAAAAGCTCTACTTACTCTATTAATACTGTTTCAATATTTCAATAATCAATCACTCGGGAGTACATTGAGGGAGACCCTCATTTACAATGAGGCAGAGCATTACAATTGCTAACCAGAAAGGGATTGAAAATAAATGAAAATTAATTTTAATGAGAACTTAAAATGGAAAATAAACAATAAAAACAGAGACAAAATTAAGTAAGATAAATCATAAAAGTAAAAAAAAAAAACTGAACAAGAAACTAAAATCAGGAATAAGACAAAGATAAAAAATAAGTCAATACAAGTAGATATAAATATAGTAGTAAAAAATAGTAAAAGAAATAATAATAAAAAATAAAACAAAATTCAATAATAATAATAATAAATCAATAAACGTATGGTAAAAGGAAATAAATATAAATAAATAAACTGAATATCAAAATCATAAAAATGGTAAATGCTAAAATTAAATAAAACTGGCAGGTCGAAAGGAGTTGGTTATAAATTAAGAATTTAAAATGAAACTTTAGGGTTTCCTGCAGTGAGTTCCAGCTCGCTGGTGCTCTGGAGCTCTAGTACCTGAAGGGTGATCCAGTCACTGGAGCGAGTTTTGTAATTCGTACTATTCTCAGTGAGCATTGTTGTGATATCCGATGGCATACGGCCAGAAAGTGCTTTAAAAGAAAGAAAAGAAACCAATAATAAAGTGTTTTACTGAGTAAACAGAAGTTTCCTTCTGTGTTATGTTTGGTTGGCCCATAATTACAGGAGTCATTAGTTTTATCAAGCAAACATACAGTACTGTACATTATAGATATATATATATATATATATATATATATATATATATATATATATATATATAATGTACAGTACTGTATGTTTGCTTGATAAAACTAATGACTCCTGTAATTATGGGCCTTAATAATAGCATGCTGTGTTCTCACACTTTAAATGTAACACTCTGGATTTGGACACACTATTTTGGTGTGTTGTGCCGAAGTACATGATTTGGGATGCGGCCACAATGCTTTGGCTCCCAACCAAACATAACACACCTGCTCCTGCTAAGATCTTGATTAGCTGGATCAGGTGCACCGACCGGGTTTGGGTTGGAACTGAAATGGGCAGGAACGCTAAGCTGCAGGAGAAGGTTTGGTCATCGAAATGGAAGGAAATGTGATATGGCCGGATGGGAGAAAGCTTCCGAAATCCAGGCTAAAAATAAACCTCAGCTTTTCCGCCAAAGTGAAAACTTTATTAAAGAAGTCGGTGTTATGCAAATGTAATAAATTCCATGCTCACCTACAGGCTGGGGTTACTGTGGCTAATATAATGGAAAGAGTCTACTTTGGGCCTTATTGACAGAAAGTATATTAAGTGGCTCTGACATCCACTTTCCTTTAACTCCTCTCTGAAGATGAAATCCTGTCAGAATCGCAATTGAAACATCGCTCAATCAATATTCTAACGTCGACTGTGGACTTTATGTAGCCACACCAGCAGCATCCAGATGCGCAAAGGGGGAATACTTCACTTAAGCCTCTTTCTTTGAGCTCTTCTGGCCAATGGCTGTTGGCGATACCAACGCAGAGTGTGAGTAGTATACCAGCCAAAGGTTTGGGCAGACTTGTAGAAATTTATGTTGGAATTGTTGAAATTTAAGGTGGACTTGTGGAAATTTAAGGTGGTGTAATAAGAATTTAAGGTGGAGTTATAGGAAATAAAGGTGTAGTTATAGGTATTTAAGGTGAAGGTGGAATAATAGGAAATTAAGGTGGAGTCATAGGAATTTAAGGTGGACTTGTAGAAACTTAAGGTGTAGTTTTAGGAATTTAAGGTGGAATTGTAGAAATTTAAGGTGGAGTTTTAGGAATTTAAGGTGGACTTGTGGAAATTTAAGGTGGAGTTACAGGAATTTAAGGTGAAGTTGAATGGTAGAAATTTAAGGTGGAGTTATAAGAATTTAAAGTGGACTTGTAAAAATTTAAGGTGGACCTGTAGAAATTGAAGGCGGAGTTATAGGAATTTAAGGTGGACTTGTGGAAATTTAAGGTGGACTTGTGGAAATTTAAGGTGGAATTATAGGAATTTAAGGTTGACTTGTGGAAATTTAAGGTGGAGTTATAGAAATTTAAGGTGGACTTGTGGAAATGTAAGGTGGAGTTATAGGAAGTAAAGGTGTAGTTATTGGATTTCAAGGTGGACTTGTGGAAATTTAAGGTGGGGTTATAGGAATTTAAGGTGGAGTTATAGGAATTTAAGGTGGAATTACAGAAATTTAAGGTGGAGTTACAGTAATTTAAGGTGGCGTTATAGGAATTTAAGGTGGAATTACAAAGATTTAAGGTGAAGTTATAGGAATTTAAGGTGGAATTGTATAAATTTAAAGTGAAGTAGTAAATATTTAAGGTTGATTGCTAGATATGTAAGTTGGACATGTAGGAATTTAAGGTGGAGTTATAGAAATTTAAGGTGGAGTTACAGGGTACAAAACACACCTTCATCACACACACACAACTATCAGTGGGAGATTTCAAGCCAACTTCGAAGTTCGTTTATGAACTTCCCCTCTCTAGTTACTATTACAATACTACAGATAAGAAGAATAGCCCAGGAAGTTGTGTCCAAGCTTTTGACTGATTGAACGTGCTATCCAAGCTGCTCCTAACAAATTAATATACACTAGAGCAGAGGTCACTTATAGGTGGTCCGGGTCCGGACCCAGACTTTGTTCAATGCGGACCCAAACAGTGTTTCGACAGTGTTTATTTCAAGCAGCGGAACGTTTCTTCTCTTTACGGTTGGCTCCTCAGCCAATCAGATCCGTGGAGATTTGGGTGAGACACTCAGCGAAAAACGACTTTTCAACTAGGAATGAACTGACAGTGTTTATTCTTCTCACAGACAGCTCCACACCAACATCTCATATGTTCTGAGAGCGTGGAGAATTAAACATAGCCACGAATCTCTCTTATCTATCTGAGAATGGCCCTGACCCCATTTCAGCCCTGGTTTAAAGTCCTGGCTGGACCACCAAGAGCTCACTTCTCTCACTGAACAAGAGAAAGTCTGAGAGAAGAAAACAAGAGAGAGAGAAACTGTTAAGATGTTAAATCGAGTTAACAAGTAGAAGCATATTTTATTTACTTTCTCATTTTAATACTTTCCTCACACATTTTTATACAGCCCTTGTGTTTACTTTTTAATTTATTAGAAGTTAAATATAAATAATTAATTCAGTTCAGCATTTAAACAGTAAATATACTGAAATATACTGAACGGTATGTGTGGTGTGTTGGTGTTTCAGTAGCTGATGGTATAAGATGCTAATACTAGACTACTTCAGTAAACAGGATACACCACTGAATCAGAACACACGTTAGAGATGATGATGGTCCGGACCTTGGCCTGAGGAGATCTCTTCTAGGTGGACCTTACTGAATTCTAATTAAATACCCCTGTACTACAAGACTCTAATCTGTCTCATATCTGACGTAAAGCTATAAGATGCATTGTTTTTTATAGTTTTTTATGTTTTTTATACTGAAGTTGCCATTTATGAAGTGCAGTTTTCAATTCAACTTTTTTTATAACCATTGGTATCATAAACTTTGTAGCTGTAACAAATTTGAAGTGAAAAAATTGAGACTGATGAATTGGAGCTACCATATACATGCTCACTTCCACAATTAACTGGCAGTGAGTGTGGTGTGTTTACTGGCTTTTAGAGGGCCTAAAATATTCTTAACACACAGATACATATATATATGTATCTGTGTGTCTGTGTCTGTGTGAGTCTGTGTCTCCCCCTATAAGGACTGTGATGCCTCTGCAGAATGTTGGTGATTAGTGGTCCCGCTGTTCATGTACAGAGGGGGCCAGGCAGTTATAATTCAGTACCATACTAATTTCAAACAGTAAAACTGACCAATCATATCATCCCTTTAAGTGGGCGGGTTTAACTGTATGATCATTTCCGCTAGCTGGAGAAACAGTTAGCTAGTGCTAGGCTACCACCGCTAGCTAGTTTGCTGAGTCACGATGGAAGCCCGAGCATAAATATTTCTCTCACTCGAGTTTGGACATTAATGTGAGGCTCCTCGGGCGTGTGGTCTACATATTCCTCTGAAGCTCAGACGGAGCTGTGTGATGTTGGGTTATTTATAAGGTGGATCCTTATTTTGAGTAAGAAGTTGTCTGTGTTGTACAGATGTTATTGTTTGTTGCATTTCTGTTGTCTCATTTTTTGTTTCTTGATTGGCAGTTTATTAGGAGAGGATTTTTTGGGGGTTGGGGGTGGGGGTGGGGGTGTCGGAGAGGGTCGAAGCTTAAGGGTCATGGTTCGCTACTCGGATACATTACTTTGCAAGTGTGTTTGGTTGGTACAACCTAAACAAAATACTGTATGTCAGAACAAACAATTGTACGACTTTCAATTCCACCCAATCACAAGATCATACACTTACATCCAGAGCTATGAGTCTATGAAGAGGGTTTAAGATCATAACCTGCCATTCAGTGAGTGTAACTGGTGGATTTTAGTGTCTTTAACTAGTGTATAGTGTATATATACCGTCGCTGTCTAATGAAGAACAAGTGAAGAACATTTTTATTGGTCCATTCATCATGAAACTGATATATATATAAGCATTAAGCATTAGTTTAAGCATTCCTTGGGATTAAATGTGACAATATAATCAACCAATATGAAATGATCTGCATAAAAAACTAATTATTAAATATGCTTAAGTAACATGTGTTATAAGTTATGGACACCTAAACATTTGAATTTTACAGTAACTTTAAATACACCTTGCAATAACAATATTTAGTTAAATTACAGTATTATATTGCATTTTACTGAAAACATTTTATAACAGTTGTAAAACATTTGGCTGGTAGTGTACTAAAACTGTTGACCAGTAGTATATATATACCATCGCTGTCTAATGAAAACAAGTGTCTCCAAAATGGTCTTCATTTCAGTGTACCAGATTTTTTTCCAAGCTATTTAAAAGAATTGTTTTGGTTCATTCATCATGAAACTTTCACACAATATAAACATTTAAAGCATTTAAATGATGTGGAAAAATGAAAATCAACAAAAATGTAGGTATATGTTTTTCATGGGACAGCAACTATAATATATATATATATATTAGTATGCAATGATTAATATAATTATACATAAGCACATAGCATATGTAAGCAGTCTTTAAATGAGTTATAAATGTACTTTTTGATTGTGAGTTCAAAGGTTTTAGTCCTTTAGTTCATTATTAAGCATTAGTTAAAGCATTCATTGGGATTAATTGTGACAATATAATCAATAAATATGAATTTATCGGCGTAAAACTAATTATTACATGTGCTAGTTAAGTATCATGTTTTATAAATTATGGAAACATAAACATTTGAATTACAGTAGCTTTAAATACACCTTGCAATAACAATATTTAGTTGAAATACAGTTTTTTTATTGCATTTTTCTGAATAAGAAAACTGATAATATCCATGTTATGTTATTATGTTAGCCTTAACATAATAGTTATAAGCACTTACTGAGGATCAGGCGGTGGTTATTAAGAATGAGCAAGTTCTATAGTTTTGCATATTTTTTAATAAAGCATAGCTAATCAGATGTGTTGCACCTGAAATAAAATCAATGACACATTTGCTATCATGTTTGGTGACTTATTTACAGATCACTAAAAACATTTTCTGAAATATCACCATTAATTAACACTGAGCTCAACAGTCAACTCTTAAAAACTAGTTTACAGAGGATCTTATTAACACAAGATAGAAATACAATACAATTGTACAAAACTTATTATATGGTATAAATAACTTGGACAAAATTCTGGTTCCATTGACTTCCATTAAAAGTAAAAGTAAAGTTTTTGGGATGCTTGTTTATCTTTGTACAGCCACCATATGTTTCTGTTTATAAGGATATTAGTTATTGCTTGCAAAGTCTGCATGTTAATAAGCAAACATTAAATAAATGAAGCATTACTGATCCTTAAGAACTTATTAATCACATCTTTGCTCAGTCGACTCGGAGACAGACTTGAAACATCGAGTAAGACGTTTACAGCCGCTGAAGTTGCTGCAGCACTTCTGAAAACTAGTGTTGTAGATAAAATATTACATGTTTTATTCATACGTCTCACTGCTTTGGTAAACCCAAGACTTTGGTAAACCCATTTCAAGCACCCAAGCAATTCGCCCGCGTGAGTAGAGCTATGTTTTTACAAGAGATATTAAGAATTTCTAAATTTGGGCTTCGAATCTTTAGCATTTTGGGTAAAATGAGCTCTCTAAGCCTTGCTCTGGGTTAACCTCTTAACACGTATAAATATTTTGGTCAAAATCTACCTTGTCCAGGACATTAGTATGACAAAATATTAGGTACACTACGAACATTAAAATTAAAACAATCTGGACATATTATACATCAAACGAACGGGGAGACCCTCAGGATTACTATGGTGTAAGCTATTATACCATATATATTATATACATATATATTATATACATATATATTATACGGCCCTTTATTACCTGGCTGAGTTGTTTTAAAAAAGATTATTTATTTATTTATTTTTATTTTATTTTTTTTGCAGTAAAATCAGCTGTTTTACTTTGGAGAGGTTGGGGCACCTTGGACACCCCAAAAGTCCTATTGGGCGTACCCTCTGTTCTCTCTCTACTGCAGCTTGAATAACTTTAAAACAGTAAAAGAAATCAACTCCTACACTCCTGGAAGGCACTAAAATTTAAATTCTAAAATGAAAATTGGAAAAGTGTCTTTTTTGTAGTTTTTGGCATATTTTGAACATTGTACATTAATTCCAATACCTTTTGGTGCTTTCTAGTACAAATTTGAAGGCTTTTCAGGAACATTAGATCATGAAAATTCCACTAGTTTATGAAGTGTTTTAGTAAAAAGTTTCAAGATTTGGGTTTGTATTTTCAGCCGGAAATTGGTAAAAAGGGCTGGAATGTTAAGAGGTTAAATGGATTCTTATAGAAATTCTTCTAGAGAGAGTTGATACTGTTCTAATTATTCTGAGCTAAAACATGTGGGTTTTTATAATCATGGTACCTAAAACAATGACCTAGGTTTACTAAGTCATGCCCACCTTTAACGTACGGCACTGTGTAAGATGGCCAGATAAGGAAGGCTGCGGTGGAAAAGCTACCAAGGCCCTGCGGACCTGGCGTGGAGTGCGGCGGCAGTATATTGAAACTCTTTTATGACTCCTTTCATTGCAACATTTCGTCAATAATGAAAAAGTGCAGGCGGCCAGTTGCTGATACGAATGTGTGTGTGCGTGCGGTCACTGTCCTGTTCTGCGGCATCAGCCTCTCGGCCCTGGATTTATGGACCATCTCGCATTAGTTCATTTAGCGGACCGGTGTCTCTGTCATAAAGCATGTGTGGATAGGAGCGGGGGCTGGATTTATGAGAGCCGACACAGGCAAAGCCCTCTACTCCTTCACTCTACACCCTAAAGATTTACTGCTGGCCTGAAGTCGGTCTTTCACTCGGTTACACAGCTGCCTGTACCGCCCGGCCCCTGCGGATTCCTCCGAGTGGTCATTCTGACCTTCTGAATGTTTAAGTTCTTCTTGGCAGCTGAGATGACTACTTATTACCACCTTTTATATACACAATTATATATATATATATATATATATATATATATATATATATATATATATATATATATATATATATATATATATATATATATACTTTCATTCAATATATTCAGACGTTCTATATTCTCAATTTTCATTCTATATATATATATATAGAGAGAGAGAGAGAGAGAAAAAGTGGCAAACCGTTTAGGCATGCTCTTACATGCATTCGCCATGGTTTTAATTATCTCCTCATTATTTAGGATTGCTGCTACTAGATTTTGTGCTGACTCACATAGATATAGTCTCATAGTTACGCACTCGGTCCATCTGTACAGAATAATACCAGAAATCGAAAATGCAATCGGCGCCAGCACCGTGATGATATCAGGCTTCATTCTATATTCTCAAGTTTTATTCCATATATTCAGACTTTCATTCTATATTTTCAAACTTTCATTCCATATATTCAGACTTTCATTCTATAATTTCAGACTTTCATTCTATATTCTCAAGTTTCATTTCATATTCTCAAGTTTCATTTCATATTGTCAAGTTTCATTTCATATTGTCACGTTTCATTCTATATTCTCAAGTTTCATTCCATGTATTCAGACTTTCATTCTATAATTTCAGACTTTCTTTCTATATTCTCAAGTTTCATTTCATATTGTCAAGTTTCATTTCATATTGTCAAGTTTCATTCTATATTCTCAAGTTTCATTCCATGTATTCAGACTTTCATTCTATAATTTCAGACTTTCATTCTATATTCTCAAGTTTTCTTCCATATATTCAGACTTTCATTTCATATTGCCAAGTTTCATTCTATAATTTCAGACTTTCATTCTATAATTTCAGACTTTCATTCTATAATTTCAGACTTTCACTCTGTATTCTCTAGTTTCATTCTATATTGTCAAGTTTCATTCTATATATTCAGACTTTCATTTCATATTGTCAAGTTTCATCCCATATATTCAAACTTTTATTCTATATTCTCAAGTTTCATCCCGTATATTCAAACTTTTATTCTATATTCTCAAGTTTCATTCCATATGTTCAGACTTTCATTCTATAATTTCAGACTTTCATCTGAATGAAAGTCTGAATATATGGAATGAAAGCAGCAATATATATATATATATATATATATATATATATATATATATATATATATATATATATATATATATATATATATATTATGACAAACAGTATATATATATTACACTGCTGCCCTCCATGCTGTAGACTGGTTCAATTCCCCATCTAGACAACCACCTTACACTATACCAAGAGTATAGTGTCCTTGGGTAAGACTCCTAACACTACCTTCACCTACCTGTGTACAGGAAAACTGTAACACTACCTTAACCTACCTGTGTACAGGAGATCTCTCCCCACTGGCTAGGTCCCCTCCTATCACATGACGCTACTATGCTAGCCCCACCCCCACTGCATCTTTTTTAACCTGTCGCAACGTCACTGGACAGCTCAACACACTTAAAGGAGATCACTAACTGACAATTTTGTTGCATCAGCTGGAAGACCTGTACAGGCTAAGTGTTGGTGATGAGGGTAAGGACCAGTCAGCGATTGAACTTGTGAGTATGGCCCATGGATTTATATATCATGTGTACAAGATATAACAGGAATCAAATTCCTGATCTACTGATGAGCTAATGCTTGAATGCTTGGGTCTCTTTGAAGCCTTGAAGAAGCTCCAATGGTGAAACAAGCCCTGAAGAAGCTCCAAAGGAGCTTTATTAAAGTGCTTCTATAGTGAAAATGTCCCACAAACTTGAATATATCCAAGACTATTGAGGTTCTGTACATGCTAAGCATTCCATAAGTCTTTAAAAACACAGCTGCTAATGTATAGAAGTTTGTAAAGAATGTCAAGGCTGGCTTGAGGGAATAGGCTAAGGTTTACAATGCCATCTTGCTGCCTCCTGTTACATCTTACCTTAGTTTTGGACACTGGGCACTGGCTGAACATCAGAGCTGCTATGGAAGGTCAGTTTTAAGGACACTGTGAGTCTCTGACAGAGCTTTAAAGCCTATCTCTTTTATCCAAGTGCTGAAAAACTGCGAGATACAACCACAGTCCAGAAAGTTGAACCTCTTCTGAGGCAGCCATCTCCCTGAATCCATGCAAGGAACCTGCTTTTTTATCAAAAGCTCCAACCCCAGAGGTGATTCCATGGTATGCTAGGACTCTCATCTCATGAAGCCTGAAGATGAAGGTGAGATCAGTCCCACGGTAGGCCGACGCAGAGGAGATGGCCCGTGTACATGGACCCTCTCTGAACCCGCCCCCGCTAATACGCAGATCTTTGGAAAAAGAACATCCCTCTCCTTTACCCTCACCTCTGTTAGCAAACGAGAGCATGGGGGTGGGTTTATAAAAAAATACCGCGCTGGCTTCTCAACTCAAAGCAAAACAACCTCACACATTTTGCCTCTCTCTTTCTCTTCCTGCCTCCCACACCTCCATCCATCTCGGCGTCTTTGCATCACGGCGGTTCAATAAGGCCGTCGTAGTTGTGAGCGCGTTTGACTGCAGGTAAGAGGGAGTGCTAATTAGCTCCAAAGCTTCTGAAAACATCTTGATTCTGTTTGTTGTCCGGTTGCAGCCTCTGGCTCTCCACCTCTCTGTAAACATTAGGCCTGTGTTTTGCGTTCAGCCGTTCAAAACAGGCTCGAGCTGCTCATTATACTATTTTACCCCAAGACGTTCCATGCAAGCAGAGAGGAGAGCACAGGAAAGTTCAATCACTTGGGGGCAGTCCATAAATTTCTTTTTCAGTGGTGAGCATCTCATCCCTTGGCTTTCAAGTTAGGGGGATCGTACGAAGGCTGCCTCCACCAAACATGATCAACCTTGAGCACTTTTGTTGCTTCATTTGTGTTGTATGGAGTCGCAGTACCTCTGAAGCAGGACTAACTTTGGACAGGGAGCAGAGTCGATGTCAATGATGTTGATGGGTTCATTCCTAAAGTCTTTTAAATGGCATTACAGGCAGAGTCAAGTCTGGGTACAAACAAGAATGAAACAGGGTCAGGTCCAAGTCAAATGGGGGTGGGACCAAGTCAAGTCTAAGGCTAAGTGAAAGCAAGACTGGCTTATGTTCAAGTCCATTTGTGAGTAGCACCAAGTCAAATCCAAAAAAAAGTGAACCCGAGTTAAGACCGAGTCAATCGGAATCTAAATGTGAAAAAGACAAGTCAGGTCCACGTCTAAATGTGGGTAAGACCAAGTCAAAGGAGTCCAAATGAAAGCAAGACCCGCACAAGTTCTAATACAAATGTGAGCTAGTCCAAGTCAAATCTGAGTCCAAAAGAAAGTCAAGACCAAGTCAAATCAGAATCATAATGTAAGAGAAATTGAATCAATTACGAGTCCAAATGGGAGTAAGACCAAGTGAGACCAGATCAAGTTTGAGACCAAATGAAAGCCAAGCTCAAGGTCAAATCTAAATTTGTGCTAGACCAAGTCAAATCTGAGTCCAAAAGAAAGTGAACCTGAGTCAAGACCAAATCAAGTCAGAATCTCAATGAAAGAGAAATTTAAACCATAAAGAGTGCAAAGGCAAGTAAGACCAAGTCTAAATGGGGGCAGTCTAAAGGGGGGCAGTCGTGGGCTGAAGGTTAGGGATCCGGTCTTGTGACCGGAAGGTCGCCGGTTCGATCCCTGGGACCGGCAAGTCATGACTGTAGTGCCCTTGGGCAAGGCACCTAACCCCAACTGCTCCCCGGGCGCCGTGGATAAGGGCTGCCCACCGCTCCGGGCACGTGTGCTCACCGCCCCCTAGTGTGTATGTTCACTAGTGTGTGTATATGTGGGTGTTTCACTGCACGGATGGGTTAAATGCGGAGGTCAAATTCCGCTGTGTGTAAACACATGTGGCTAATCGTACGTCGTACGTCGTACATTGATAAATAAAATAAGTGACACCAGGTCAAGTTTGAGTCCAAATGTGCCAAAGCTTGAGTCAAGTCTGAGTCCAAAAGAATATGGGAACTAGTCAAGTCCAAGAATGGGAAAGACTCAAGAAAGTCTAAAACCTAAAAAGTTGATGTCCTCTTCAAGACTTCTGAACATGCTTCCGAGACATGTCTTTTTAATCTAAAAATCATTGGACAGCTCAACACACTGGGTGGAGAACATTAATTGCCAATCCTGCTATTCCAGCTAAGAGACAACCATGTTGCTTGGCTTAATGCTGAGTTAATAGGGGTGGGGGAGGACCATTCTGCCCACCTGGAGAAAGCAAGGTCAGTCACGATCTCTTGAAGTTCCAGCAATGAATTGCTGTGGAATCACTGGAGAAGCCTACCAACAATTAGGCCAATGCTAGACTCAATAGACCACTTGGTCAATAAATGATACTGTAATAACAGATACTTGCTCTCGCATAGACAAACTGGGAGAGTCCATTTATCCCATTCCCTATCTTTCAGCTCCTTAATCGGGTAACTGGCATCCTAAAGTGGCAAAGAAAAGAATTGCATAGATGGGTGGTGAATCCTTGAGGTCTGGACAGAGGCACTTGGTTAGGAGGGATGGGATTTAAGGAAAAATGGGAACATTTGTTGGGGAAGAGTGGGAAAGATCAGTTCAGTTACAAAGATGAGTGTAGATAGGAAGGGACCTTGATATGTGTGGGGTGGAAATGTGAGGCTGAGTACACACACAAACACACATTCATCTTTCCCCTGTGGCATCCAGCCTGCAACAAGGACTCCCCAGAGAGTGAGAATCTTCTTGTGACCTTGGACCCACACTTCTATTATCCATCGGGGTGACTGTGGGTGTGTGCTTACACATATGTATGTGTGTTGCTCTGTCTTAAACACTCAGGCGTCCCTCTATTGTCAGCCTAAACCAGCCGTACTCGGAGCTGCTAGAAACCCGTGGACGCGGGAGCAGATGGTTTGTGTGGGAGTTTTAAACTACACCAAAAAAAGAAACCGATTTGCTTTTCCTTTCCAAACTTCAGAGAGGCCTGATTTGCACAAATGAAGGGTGACCGAAATGTGTGAGGACCGGAACAAGACTTTGAAGCACAGTAACTTCCCGATGATCATCTGAATTAGACTATACAGATACACCAGCACTGCTGCAATCAACACTGTCTAGTGTCCAGTCATGACTTATTTAAGTCTCTAGTTGTGGCCAGTCCACCTTTTCTACACACGTAAGAACACAAGTACCTACTCTGAAATTGAAAACTACACAAACAAGTTCACGATGCAATAAAGTGAGGGCAAGTTAGTGGTCGCCCTCAAGTGGGTCAATTACAGTTTGTTGGTTCACCTTTGTGAAGTCCAATACTAGCTGAAATGGAGTCAAGTCTACAGTGGGTCAAGTCAGGACACAGTCCAAATGACAGGGGGTCAAGATCGAGTCCAAATAAAAGCGATACTGAGTCTAGTCTGAGTCCAAACAAGAAGGAGACTGAGTCAGGTCTGAGTCCAAACAAGAATAAGACTGAGTCAGGTCTGACTCCAAACAAGAATGAGACTGAGTCAGGTCTGAGTCCAAACAAGAATAACACTGAGTCAGGTCTGCGTCCAAACAAGAATGAAACAGAGTCAGGCCCAAGTCCAAATGTGGAATCTGAGTCCAAAAGAAAGGGAACCCGAGTCAAATCTGAGTCCAAACAAGAATGAGACAGAGTCAGGCCCAAGTCCAAATGTGAATGAGACTGAGTCAAGTCTGAGTCCAAACAAGAATAAGACTGAGTCAGGTCTAAGTCCAAACAAGAATGAGACAGAGTCAGGCCCAAGTCCAAATGTGGAATCTGAGTCAAAAAGAAAGGGAACCCGAGTCAAGTCTGAGTCCAAACAAGAATGAGACAGAGTCAGGCCCAAGTCCAAATGTGAATGAGACAGAGTCAGGTCTGAGTCCAAACAAGAATAAGACTGAGTCAGGTCTGAGTCCAAACAAGAATAAGACTGAGTCAGGTCTGAGTCCAAACAAGAATGAGACAGAGTCAGGCCCAAGTCCAAATGTGGAATCTGAGTCAAAAAGAAAGGGAACCCGAGTCAAGTCAGAATCTAAATGTAAACAGGACCAAGTCAAGTCTTTATGAGTTTAAGAGAAAGCGACCTTTGACTCCGTCTGGCTTTCATTTGGACTGAGACTTGACTCGGTCTCACTCACATTTAGATTCAGACTTGATTCAGTCTCGCTTTCGCTTACATTCAGACTTGACTCGGTCTGAACATTTCCTATAAACACACTCCTAAACTGTGTGGAGAGCCTTCCCAGAAGAGCTCAAGCTGTTGTAGCTGCAATGGTTGAACCGACATCATATTAAACCCTATGGATTAAGGTATGTAAGTGTTGAAAGCTGCTGAGACCTTCACCCAGGATTGCTTGACGAGTGTGGAAGGTTCTGAAGAGAGAACCGTTATCGTAAAGGAGGTGTTTGGGCGTGAAGACTCTGAGCTTTCACTCCGCACGTCTGGGTCTTTGTGTATGGGAGTCATGTAGGCCGGTGATACGTTTTATTTATAAACTCGGGGAAGATGAAATTTGGAAATATATGTTTTCCCCTTCCACGATTCATTACGGACGACATCATCATCTCGCCGCTGAAATCAATAACGACACGGAATGAATTGCAAATGCACGCTTGTGGACGGCCTCGGCGGCGGGCGGAATTAGAGAGCGCGGAGAGGAACGCACGCGCTCCCGCTCCAGGGAGAATGCTAAAATAGTGGGGGAAGCTCCGCTGGCACTTCAATTATTATGCACATCTGTTCCCCGGCACATCTGGAGGAGGTGCCATCGCCGGAGACCAAGTTGCCTCCTTGTGTATGTGTGCTGACGAGCTCAAACACAGCAAACGCCAAGAATGTCCTCAGCTGACTTTGGAGAATGAAACTTGGTCACACTGTATGTTCTGGGATCTTTTCATGATCTTTGCTAGTTTCTCATTTTGAGTCTTGGTTCTTCTCCGTGTTTCTTCCTCCTGCTTTTTGAGGCATTAACTCTTTGACTCTTGGCTCTTCTCAGTGGTTCTTCCTTGTTTCTGCTCAAGTTCTTAGGTAGTTTCTCATTTTGAGTCTTGGTTCTTCTCAGTTTTTCTTCTCCATGTTGTTGGAAGCATTGACTGTTTGCTTCTTGGTTTCTCTCAATGGTTCTTCCTCATGATATTAGAGAGAGATTGTTGGTTCTTGGTGCTTCTTAATGGTTCTTCCTGATGAACACAGGTAGTTCCTCAATTTGAGGCTTGGTTCTTCTCTGTGGTTCTTCCTAATAAACTGAGGTAGGTTCTCAATTTGCATCTTGGTTCTTCTCTGTGATTCCTTCTCCTTCTTTTTGAGGCATTAACATATTTGATTCTTGGATCTTCTCTGTGGTTCTTCCTGGTGCTCTTTGGGATTTTTGGTTACTCTGAGTGGTTTCTGCTTAAGTTCTAAGAGAGTTTCTCCTCTTCAGTCTTGTTTTTTTCTCAGTGTTTCCTCTTCATTCTCTGAGGAAATTTCTCCTTCTGAGTCATAGTTCTTTTCAGTTTTTCTTCTCCCTGTGGCTAGAAGCATTGACTGTTTCTTGGTTTCTGTCAGTGGTTCTTCCTCCTGTGATCTTAGAGGCATTGGTTCTTGGTTCTTGGTTCTTCTTAATGGTATTTGCTGATAAACATAGGTAGTTTCTCATTTTGAGTCTTGGTACTTCTCAGTGTTTCTTCCTCATGATCTTAGAAGCATTGATTGTTGGTTTTTGGTTCTTCTTAATGGTTCTTCCTGGTGCTCTTAGTGAGTTTTTGGGGAAGAAAAAACAAAAAAGAAGAACCAAAAATCTAACAGGCAATGCATCTAAGAGCATCAGAAAGAACCACAAAGAGGAACCAAGACTGCTTTTGGAGGCATTGGCTGTGTTTTGGTTCCTCATTCTCTGCGGTTCTTCCTCCTGTTTTAGAGGCATTGACATTTTGTGTCTTGGCTCCTCTTTGTTGTTCTTCCTCATGATCTTAGGCTTATCAGTGGTTTTACCCCATAAACATAGGCAGTGTAGTTTCGCCTTTTGATTATTGGTTCTTCTCAGTGGTTCCTCAGACTAAACTTAGGAAGTTTCATTATTTAATTCTTGATTCCTCTCCATGGTCCTTCCTGGTGCTCTAAGGGAGTTTCAGCTTTGAGTTCTTGGTTACTCTAAGCAGTTCCTGCTCATGTTCTTAGAGAGGTTCTCAGTGGTTTTTCCGTTTGAGTCATAGTATATATTTATATTTAAAAGAGAAATATACTTTTTTTAGTATTAATCATTTATTTTTTGTTTCTTATTAAATGAATATTACTTTCATTTATAACCATTTTTACTTCATCTATGTACAGTATTTTCTATATTTGTAAAGGGGGTTAAAATAGACATTTATTTATTTCAGTCACATATATGTCTTGTTTTCTGTAGTGTAGTGTTTTATTGTTTTCATACATTTTTATGTATTTTAGTTATTTATTTTAAGTATTGTGTGTTTTCTTAACATTGTAGTTACTTTATTTTTTACTAAACACATTTCTGCTCATTATTTTTTGAAATAGTTTTACGTTTTCTATTTTTTAATCAAATAATGACACAACTCAAGCCTTTGTTCACTATTGGACAAATCCTTCTGTAGCTTTCTGGACATGGCTGTTTTTGGACATGGTATGGGTCAGTTGTGTGATTTTTTTTCCATGGCGGTATTGTGTGCGGTAACAGGAGTGCAGGAGAGATAAGAGCGTCTGAATGAGAATCCATTCCTCCTCTTCATTCAGCGTGTGTTAGACAGACAGGTGAATCAGACGAAACAGACGCTTCGTCCAAAACCATCTTTACAGGAGCAGGTGGACGAGACAGCCGGGCCTTCTTTCATTCTCTGAAAAAAAAGCTTTTCATACGCTAGCGATGTTTAAAAATATATATAATACACAGTTTTAGCCTACAAGTATTCATCCAGACACGACATGTCTGCCATCTTATTTTTGCTTTCTTTGGCTTTGCGCTGGAGCTACAGGGCTACTGTTACAATGTATTACCTTTGTGTAATAACAGGTTATAATGTAACACCATTGCATAGTAACACATTACAGTGCAATACCATTGTATAATAACAGGTTACAATGAAATACTATTGTATAATAACATTACAATTACCATTGTAACACCCTTGCATAATAAGAGATCATCATTTAACATCATTATATAGTAGCATATTATAGTGTAACACCATTGTATAATATATTATGATGTAACATCATTGTATAGTAATAAATTATAGTATAACAATCTTGTATAATAACATATCACAATGTAACACCACTGTATAATAACAGGTTACAATTTAATACTATTGTAAATAACATTACAATTTATTACCATTGTATAGTAACATATTGCAGTGTAACATCCTTGTATAATAAGAGATTATCATTTAACATAATAGTATAGTAACATATAGTGTAACACCAATGTATAATAATAGGTTATGATATAACAGTTATATAGTAACATATTACAATGTAACACCCTTGTATAATAACATATTGCCATCTAACACCATTGTATAATAACATATTACCATGTAACACCATTGTATAATAGTAGGTTACAATATAATAATATTGTACAATAACATATTACAATTTATTACCATTTTATAATAACATATTGTAGTGTAACACCCTTGTAGAATAAAAGATTATCATTTAACCTCAATATATAGTAACATATTATCGTGTAACATTATTTTCTGATAACAGATTACAATATGACATTGTTATATAGCAAAAGATTACAATGTAACACCCTTATATAACATATTACGATGTAACACCCTTGTATAGTAACAAATTACAGTGTAACACCATTGTATAATAATAGATTATGATATAACATCGTTATATAGTGCCATATTACAATGTAACACCCTTGTATAACATACTATTACAATGTAACACCATTGTATAGTAACAGGTTACAATGTAAAACCATTGTATAGTAACAGGTTACAATATAATTCTATTGTATAATAACATATTACAATGTAACACCCTTGTATAATAACACAATACAATGTATTACCATTGTATAGTAACACATTACAATGAGATACAATTGTTTGGTAACACATTACAATGTAACACCATTGAAGTAATGTGTATACACTGCCCTGTAAAAACACAGTCATTCTCAGCACTGCAGTGACACTGACGTCGTGGTGGTGTGTTAGTGTGTGTTGTGCTGGTATGAGTAGATCAGACACAGCAGCTAGACACTCCTACTACTTGCTGGTCCACCTTGTAGATGTAATATCAGAGACAGTAGCTCATCTGCTGCTGCACAGTTTGTGTTCCTCTAGTCCTTCATTAGTGGACACAGGACGCCGCCCACAGGACACTGCTGTCTTGATGATGCTGGTTTGTGGACAATTCTCAGTCCTGTGGGGGTCCTGATCGTTAAAGAACAGAGTAATCAGAGAGTATACAGAGAATCAGATGAACTACAGTCTGTAAGTGTAGCTCCTATATGGTATGTGTGGTCCGTCTATTGTTCTGGAAACAGTAGCAGCTTCTTTGTTTGATGGGTCTGTGTCTCCTTTTCTCAGCGAGAAGCTTCTTGAACCCTATAGTGTTGAGACGTCTTCTCACAGGGATGGACGGATGGACAGAAATGGCTCTTCTCAGATCTGGTGATGGAGTGGAGCTCAATGTTCTCCCATCACAGCAGCACAAAGATGAAGAAGTGCTGTTTCTCTTTGAACTCTTGCTTATGAAATTCATATCTAATCTTCTCATGAATCAGAAAACCATCTGGTCCTTACCGGCAGTTTAAAATACATTAAATAAAGAGTCACTAGAGTCACGAAACGATATCTATTAATTGATCCTTCAGCTCTTGATCCACTGGTGTGAGAAGCACGGCATCCAATTGGTTTCGTGACAGCCTTATACTCTCATTCCAGCCTCAGTATTTGGACAGGACTTGAGTCATCCACCACCTATACCGCTCTCCCCTCGGGGGAGTGCCGACCACCTCACCCCAAACACACATTGTTTCAGCTCGGTCCCCTGGGGAACGTCCAACAGCTTGGAGTCTGAAGCTTGCAGCGCTTCTCTGGGAGTCGCTACACCCAATGCAATTATTTTTTTCCTGCTGACATCACATAATCAAAGTGCGCTTGCTTCCTCTCCTCCCTCTCACGGGCAACGGCGGAGAGAAGAGACATAAGTGGCTTTTGTTGAGATACAAATCTTTTCCTGTAGAGCTCTAGCGAATTGAGGTAATCAGGCTTAACCTTACACGTTAAGTACCTGCAGACTCATTTCGGTGGGGAGTTCCAAAATGAACTTTTCGTGTATCTTTAAAAACGCTGGAAAAGGAGATATTAGCCTATTAACGACCTCATGAAAACCTGCTTATATGGCAGAAGAAGAGATACTTGTTCATAAACAACTTTATTTAATGTTCAATTTGTCTTAACAGATCTTCCCATATGCTTGAAATGGGTATATTATTTCATTAACAACTTCAATTCATGCTTTTAGAAACTACTGTAGGAGATATTAGTCCATATACAACCTTAATAAATAAAAGAATAGGAGATATTAGTCTATAATCATATTTAGTATTTAGTCTTATACACTAGAATAGGAGATATTAGTCTATAAATATCTTTAGTTTACAATCGTATACACTAGAATAGAAGATATTAGTCTATTAACATGTTTAGTTTTTAGTCTTGTGCACTAGAATAGGAGATATTAGTCTATAAATATCTTTAGTTTACAGTCTTATACATTAGAATAAGAGATATTAGTCTATTAACATGTTTAGTTTTCAGTCTTATGCTCTAGAATAGGAGATATTAGTCTATAAATATCTTTAGTTTACAGTCTTATACACTAGAATAGGAGATATTAGTCTATAAACATCTTTTGTTTACAGTCTAATACACTAGAATAGGAGTTATTAGTCTATAAAGATCTTTAGTATGCAGTATTATACAGTAGAATAGGAGATATTAGTCTATGAACATCGTTAGTATACAGTCTCACAAACTAGAATAGGAGATATTAGTCTATAAACATATTTAGTATACAGTCTTATACACTAGAATAGGAGATATTTGTCTATTAACATATTTAGTTTACAGTCTTATACACTAGCATATGAGATATTAGTCTATAAACATCTTTAATATACAGTCTTATAGACTAGAATAGGAGATATTAGTCTATAAGCATATTTAGTATACAGTCTTATACACTAGAATATGAGATATTAGTCTGTAAACATCTTTAGTATTCAGTCTTATTCATTAGAATATGAGATATTAGCCCACCGAAAACCTCCCTATATGGTAGAGTGAAATATATTAGTCTATAAGCATCAATTAACCCTGCTATGCACTTGAATAGGAATTATGAGCACCTTACAAACATCAGTGCAGACACATATATACCATAAAATTGGATATGTGTCTAAAAACCTTAACAAATACCCATATACATTAGTACAGGATATATTAGTCCATTAAAAACCTCAACAAATACCCATATACATTGGTATAGGATATATTAGTCCATTAAAAACCTCAGCAAATACCCATATACATTAATACAGGATATATAGGTCCATTAAAAACCTCAACAAATATCCATATACATTAGTACAGGATATATTAGTCCATTAAAAACCTCAACAAATACCCATATACATTAGTATAGGAGATATTAGCCTTTTACAACCTCAATAAATACCCATATACATTAGTATAGGAGATATTAGCCCATTAAAAATCTCAACAAATACCCATATACATTGGTACAGGATATATTAGTCCATTAAAAACCTCAACAAATACCCATATACATTAGTATAGGAGATATTAGCCTTTTACAACCTCAATAGATACCCATATACATTAGTATAGGAGATATTAGCCCATTAAAAACTTCAATAAATACCCATATACATTACTATAGGAGATATTAGCCCATTAATAACTTCAACAAAGACTCATATACATTAGTATGGGAGATATTAGCCCACAAACAACCTTAGTAACACTACTGCGGAATCTCCACTGATGCACACATATATACTAGAGGGGAACATATTAGTCCATAAACCACAATAAAGCTTCCCATACAGAAGAAAATTAGATATCAGTCTATAAACCTCACTAAACATCCCCATACACTGGAATACTAGATATTACTCCATAAATAACCTCAACAAAAACCCATATACAATGAAATATGAGGTACTAGTCTACAAAGCACCTCAACAAACACCCATCTATGAAATAATAGGACATATTAAGCTATAAATAATTTAATCGTTGAACTGAACAAAAGAAGTAAACAAGTCATGTACTTGCATGTAATGCATGTAGTTGTCGGTTTCACTAACATTCCAGGCTGACCATGAAAACACTGTCTACCAAGCTGGCGAAGACCTTGGCCATAGTGGGGGTGCAAAAAGAGCTGAGCTGGAAGGGATTTCCCGCCCCCCCCCGCAGAGCCAAAAAACCTCACTAGTCCTTTCCTCAAGGTCGGCCCACTGACCGTGAACATTATTGCTGTTATTTCTTTTTTTTCTCTATCGTTTTATTGCCATTCTTTCATCTCCTCGTTTCTTCATCCTCAACATTTTTTGTAATCAATATGGCGGCGCCGGTGACCTCACTGGTACCGATGACTCTGTGCTGAAGCCTGACAGCTACTAACGCTACATGTTCTAATATGTATCGATTGTTTTTGGTTGGATGTTGAACGATTTAGTGATATAGTGGTTACACTCTTGGTTTAAACCATCATTTGGATCATTTTTTGGTTTTAACAGAAGTTTAGAATGTAAAATAGCGTCTAGCATTTTATATTAAGTGTCTGTAATAACTATGTAGTTAAACAACATATGTATAAAATTAATAACTGTGTAGTTAAACAACATATGTATAAAATTAATAACCGTGTAGTTAAACAACATATATATAAAATCAATAACTGTGTAGTTAAACAACATATGTATTAAATTAATGGCCGTGTAGTTAAACAACATATGTATAAAATTAATAACTGTGTAGTTAAACAACATATGTATAAAATTAATAACTGTGTAGTTAAACACATGTATAAAATTAATAACTGTGTAGTTAAACAACACATGTATAAAATTAATAACTGTGTAGTTAAACAACATATGTATAAAATTAATAACTGTGTAGTTAAACAACACATGTATAATATTAATAACTGTGTGGTTAAACAACATATGTATAAAATTAATAACTGTGTGGTTAAACAACATATGTATAAAATTAATAACTGTGTAGTTAAACAACATATGTATAAAATTAATAACTGTGTAGTTAAACAACATATGTATAAAATTAATAACTGTGTGGTTAAACAACATATGTATAAAATTAATAACTGTGTAGTTAAACAACATGTGTATAAAATTTAACTACAGTACAGCTTATGTAATTACACGTGTATCAATTTCTTTTTATTGCCTCATGTCATTACATAAGAGTATCTTGGTAGTTATAAGAGCATATTCACTCTCATGTATTTACACATAGATAGATAGATAGATAGATAGATAGATAGATAGATAGATAGATAGATAGATAGATAGATAGATCAAAAGTTTGGGATCACTTTAGAGTTTATTTTCATGCAATTTTCATGCAATTTACAAACAATATTGTCCATTTCACAATTAATGTAAGTGTATCAGATTTTTATCAGATCTGATTTTTAAAGAATAAAAATGTTTGTATTAAAGTCTATTTTTGTATAGAGGCTTATTTTGCATATAGTCCTATTATCAGCAATTCTCAGTCCTCTGTCTAAATCTCCTGGTATGACCGCCAATCCAAGTTAAGGATGTTATTGGACTAATTGGTTGTTAGGACACTCTTGCTCAATTGTTACTATATATTTACTATAAATATACAACATCTATCAAAATACTCTCATTTTATGTTTACTACAAAGCAAACACAAAGAAGTGGGTTGCAGTTTGTCTTTTCGACTTCCCTCGCAAAACCCGCAATAGAACGGCAGCTCCCAGCATTTAAGTGGCGGTGTAGCTCTCAAAAGAGCTGTCAATCAAAATGGGATTCAGCCTTTCCACTTATCCTCCAATCGTCTTGCAGAAGCTCTGCATCCAGATCCGCCAACAGCTCCATTCACCCCCAGAGCATTTGTCATATATATATTAGGGGTTTAAGAAAATATTAAATATCGGGATATTATGTTTTGTGATACTGTATCTATCGTTTCTGTTGACGTCTTAGCAGTTTTCCCCATTTTCCCAGATCAGTGTCCAAACCACTATATTATAATAATCAATTTCATGGCTGTCATTGACCAACGTTGGGCTCTAATGACCACAGAGATGCAAAATATACCCCAACTATTAGCACGTTGCTGTTTATTCTAAGTAAGCCTTCACAGGTTATTTTGCTCACCTCGTTGAAAAGTAACTGGAGAGAAACTTGAGATTTTTGATAGGCGGTGCAGCAAGGCCTCTCGGCGGCAACTGTCAAGGATAGTTTCCTATGTTCTGCCCCCCCCCCAATCTGCCTTCATTAAATAGACATTATCACAAGGACAGGCCCTGAAATGGTGCTCTTTAATCTCAGCACTACCTGTTTTTCACCTCGGACAGATTCTCTCAAGGTAAGCCGTCCGCAGTAAACTAAAACTGTCAACATCCTGGCCAGACGATTCCATGCTAGAGCTCAACGACAGAGAAGAAAGCATGAAATCTGATACGCAAATTGCGTTACTTATAAGTTAACTCATATAGATTTGCATTTAAGTGTAGAATTTGTGGTTTTCGGCTTGACCATAGTTACATTGCAACCTACTGTGAGGAGCTTTCATCACAGCCAAACTTCATTTCTTCATGTGACCCCAACGTCTTCAGTGGATTTCTATCAGGAGGTTCCACGAATTACGTCATATTGAAACATACCAACTTTCCAATTACAGCCAACCGTTTGACCTACACGTTCAGGAGAGAGCTGTGATTGGGTAGAGATTATGTTTCAGCATCCACCTACTTTGAAATACACACATTGATGCTTGGTTTTCTCCAGTTTTATGAAATGAGTTGCAGTTGAGTTGCCTGTAAAGGTCATTGGATCGAGCACTGTAGGCTTTGGTCACTGTAATGATGAACATAGCAGTCTTGATGAGCTAAAAGTTTGTAGTACTTGAACCTAAATTCATGAAACTGGTGAAAGTGAAACATTATTGTAGGTATTTGGAAGTATTTGGATTCTACAATGTGTTTACTGCCCAATCACAGTCTACAACTCAACCTTCAAGTTCAGGAAAGAGCTGTGATTGGGTAGTGATTACGTTTCAGCGTCCACCTACTTCCAAATACCCACACTGATGTTTCAATTTCTCCAGTTTTATGAATTGAGTTGCGGTTGAGTTGCCTGTAAAGGTATACGAAGGTCATTTTATGGGTAAATAAAGTGGCCAGTTAGTGTAAGTACAAGGTTTGTGTTTCTAATAAAGTGACCAGTTAGTGGAAATACAAGGCAGGTTTTTGAGTTAAAGTGGCCAAGTCTTCATCAACAACTATATATATATATTTATTTATATATATATATATATATATATATATATATATATATATATATATATATATATATATATATATATATATATATATATAGATAGATAGATAGATAGTTATGTGTGTTATGTGTGCATGTGGGCTAATGTAATTAATTGTGCATGTAATTAATTGTGGAGAAAGTTAACAAAATTATAACATATTAACGTCATTACAGTAAGAACAACAAACTGTCATCTTGCAAGGCAGATATACAAAGTTTGAGTTTGAATTAATTCTAAATGAACAAAATTAATGCTAAATTGAAACTTTGTAATTTGACAATTTGTTGCTCCTGTTATATTGAGACGAATATGTTATAGAGTAATTACTTCATGCTCAAAAACATATACACATTTTATATTCATTATTTAGCATTTGTCCACCAATTTACACAATTAAGTACAAAGTTTCTTTATTTTATTATAGACAATTTGTTATTCTTAATACAGTATAAGTAACAAATTCAACTTTCTTTCAAGCTACATAGTCAAAGTTTAAATTTGAATTAATTGTGGAGAACATTAACTAAATTAAATTAAAAATTCAAGCTTTGTATATGTAGCTGACAACTTAAGTTTGTTGCTCTGATTGTATTGAGATTAATATTTTATAGAGGCATTTATTTTTTTTGCATGCTCGAACATTTATACATATTCCTGTTTCATGTTCAGTGTTTGCCATTTGTCCCAAATTTACAAAACGATGTACAAGGTTTCATTACTTTATGATATGCAACTTATTTCAAAACAGTAGGAGCAACAAATTGTCATCTTTCAAGCTGCAAATTTCAAGTTTTAATTTGAATTAATTGTGGAGTAAATGAACAAAATTAATGTTAAAATTTGTGTTTATATCTTGCAAGTTGACGATTTGTTGCTCCTGTTATATTGAGACAAATATGTTATAGAGTAATTACTGCATGCTCAAAAAAATATACACATTTTATATTCATTATTTAGTATTTATCCACCAAATTACACAATTAAGTACAAAGTTTCTTTATTTTATGATACACAACTTGTTATTCTTAATGCAGTACGAGTAACAAATTCAACTTTCTTTCAAGCTACATAGTCAAAGTTTAAATTTGAATGAATTGTGGAGAACATTAACTAAATTAAATAAAAAATTCAAGCTTTTTATATGTAGCATGCAACTTTAAGTTTTATATTGAGCTTTATATTTTATAGAAGCATTGTACACATTTTTTACAACTTTTGTAGCACCATCGCTGCATGCTCAAAAATGTTCAAATTTGTTCATCCCAATACAGTACATTTTAAAATTCAAGCTTTATATATGTAGCTTGCAAGTTGCTCGGATTGTGTTGAGATAAATACTTCATTCCCCTGTAACACAATCACACCAGTGCTAGGAAGGTGAAGTCTAGCTTATGCTTCCTCTGAATCTTGTGAAGCCACCGAGCCAACTTCCACTAACGCAATGTTATTGAAGGGCTTAATGCGCTCGGAGGAAAACACTAACTGCCAATTCTGTAACGTTAGCCGGACACCCACGCTGGCCAGCGTCTCGCTAACAGAGGGGGAAGAATGAGGGCGTCCTACCCGCCTAGACAGATTGTGCTCTCTTCACCTCCCAGCCATTGTAGGCTAGAACATCACCGAGAATCAAACTTTGATGATAAAGCCCGACAGCTTAGCCGCACGATAGATGCAAAGTGGCCAGTTAGTGGAAACACAATGTAGGTATTTCTAATAAAGTGGCCACTTAGAGGAAGTACAAGGTTGGTGTTTCTAATAAAATGGCCAGTTAGTGGACGTACAAGGTTGGTGTTTCTAATAAAGTGGCCAGTTAGTGGAAGTACAAGGTTGGTGTTTCTAATAAAGTGGCCAGTTACTGAAAGAACAGTGTTGGTGTTTTTAATAAAGTGGCCAGTTGGAGGAAGTACAAAGCTGGTGTTTCTAATAAAGTGGCCTATTTGTGAAAGTACAAGGTTTGTGTTTCTAAAAAAGTGGCCAGTATGTGGAAATACAAGGTTGGTGTTTCTACTAAAATGGCCAGTTAGTGGAAGTACAAGGTTGGTGTTTCTAATAAAGTGGCCAGTTAGTAGAAGTACAAGGTTGGTGTTTCTAATAAAGTGGCCAGTTAGTGGGAGTACAAGGTCGGTGTTTCTGACAAAGTGGCCAGTTAGTGTAAGTACAAGTTGGTGTTTCTAATAAATTGGCCAGTTAGAGGAAGTACAAAACTGGTGTTTCTAATAAAGTGGCCTATTTGTGAAAGTACAAGGTTGGTGTTTCTAAAAAAATGGTCAGTTAGTGGAAGTACAAGATTGGTGTTTCAACTAAAGTAGCCAGTTAGTGGAAATACAATGTTGGTGTTTCTTAGAAAGTGGCCAGTTAGAGAAAGCACAAGGTGGGTGTTTCTAATAAAGTGGTCAGTTAGTGTAAGTACAAGGTTGGTGTTTCTAATAAAGTGGCCAGTTACAGGAAGTACAAGGTGGGTGTTTCTAATAAAGTGGCCAGTTAGTGGAAGTACAAGGTTGGTGTTTCTAATAAAGTGGCCAGTTACAGGAAGTACAAGGTGGGTGTTTCTAATAAAGTGGCCAGTTAGAGGAAGTACAAGGTGGGTGTTTCTAATAAAGTGGCCAGTTAGTGGAAGTACAAGGTGGGTGTTTATAATAAAGTGGCCAGTTAGTGGAAGTACAAGGTTGGTGTTTCTAATAAAGTGGCCAGTTAGTGGAAGTACAATGTTGGTGTTTCGAATAAAGTGGCCAGTTAGTGGAAGTACAAGGTTGGTGTTTCTAATAAAGTGGCCAGTTAGTGGAAGTACAAGGTTGGTGTTTCTAATAAAGTGGCCAGTTAGTGGAAGCACAAGGTTGGTGTTTCTAATAAAGTGGCCAGTTAGTGGAAGTACAAGGTTGGTGTTTCTAATAAAGTGGCCAAGTCTTCATCAACAGCTAAAGTTTTATCGTAACTCTATATTAAAACTAGAGTTTGGAAGTTTGGTTACGTGTATGGAAGCTGGATGAAGTCTGGATCGACTCCTTGGCAATTAGCTTCTGGCGTATCCCCTCATTTTTGGTAATGGGGGGTGGTTCATATGAAAACATGCTGGAGGCAGATAAGGACGAGGGCTGGGTGGTTAATGGCCCGGCTTTATAGCCGCTGAGTGAGATTGGGGCTTGGTGGCCAATATTCCTTAAAAAAAATGGACTGTACTTGTTTTTCACCCCATAAATTCAGCTCGCATCAAAACATTAGCTCACGTAGGACCACCTAAAGAGAGAGGAATTAGCGCGTTGCATCATCTGGCCGAGCCGTCCACATTCATTATGATCATTCGTGAGCTTCCGAGCTGGCGTAGCACTAAATCTTCCGGCGTGCGAGGCGGGCCCCAGGAGTGGAGCTATTAGAGGCCTGGCGGCGGGCTGATAAATGGGCCGGTTGTGGCCCGACGCGGGAGTCCGAGCGTGTGTCCTGACAGCCCCTGCCTGGCTGAGTGTGTAGAGATCAGCGCAGTGAGCGCTCCTGAATGTTAATCCACCTGTACTATGCTCTGGGGACGGAGGCCGGCTGAGGAGCGGGAAACTCCAGATACATTCCACGGAGCGTTGGCCGTCAGGAGGGACTATCAGGTTCTGCTGTGGATGAAGATGTTGATGCTAGCTTGTCTCTGTGTAATGTTCTGTGGTGTTTTAGTGGAAGTAGAAAGTAGGTGTTTCAAATAAAGTGGCCAGTGAGCAGAAGTACAAGGTTGGTGTTTCTAATAAAGTGGCCTGTGAGTGGAAGTATATGGTGGGTGTTTCTAATAAAGTGGCCATTATGTGGAAGTACAAGGTTGTTGTTTCTGATAAAGTGGCCATTTAGTAGACATACAAGGTTGGTGTTTCTGATAAAGTGGCCAGTTAGTGGAAGTACAAGGTTGATGTTTCTAATAAAGTGGCCATTTAGTAGACATACAAGGTTGGTGTTTCTGATAAAGTGGCCATTATGTGGAAGTACATGCTAGGTGTTTCTAATAAAGTGGCCAGTTAGTGGAAGTACAAGGTTGGTGTTTCTAATAAAGTGGCCAGTTAGTGGAAACACAAGGTTGATGTTTCTAATAAAGTGGCCATTTACTAGACATACAAAGAAGGTGTTTCTGATAAAGTGGTCAGTTAGTGTAAGTACAAGTTTGTTTTTCTAATAAAGTGGCCAGTAAGTGAAAGCACAAGGTTGGTGTTTCTAATAAAGTGGCCATTTCGTAGACATACAAGGTCTGTGTTTCTCATAAAGTGGCAAGTTAATGTTAGTACAGGGTTGGTGTTTCTGATAAAGCACAAGGTTAGTGTTTCTAATAAAGTGGCAGTTAGTGGAAGTACAAGTTGGTGTTTCTAATAAAGTGGCCAGTAAGTGAAAGTACAAGGTTGGTGTTTCTAATAAAGTGGCCAGTAAGTGAAAGTACAAGGTTGGTGTTTCTAATTAAGTGGCCTTCTTCAGCTTCTTCTTCCCCTGTCTTCACGCTTCCTCTCAGAAACAGAGCATATTCTTCTGGAGCACACACACACACACACACACACACATACACATACACACACACACAGCCTTGCTTGTCAGGCGTGTCAGCTTGCATGGCTGGAGAGCAGCTCTCGCGCTGTCACGGAGGCCTCAGCGTGTGAGTGTGTGTGTGTGTGTGTGTGTGTCACGCTCAGTATCTATAAAGCCTGCGGTGTGTTACACTAAACATTCATCTCTGTCCCTGGCCGAGCCCGCGCCTCTGAGAACACTGCCTCGCCGCTGATATCTACACTAACCCGCGCAGGCAGCGCTCTGAAGCTCCATCTGCGCTCTCGCCTGCTGCACGGCCACCGCTGCCTTGATCTCGCCAAACACTGCCTTCCTCCTACTGAACTTCCATTCATCCTCATCCAGAACTCCTCTGCTCCTCTCTGTTTGTTTTGTTTTTAAATCCCTACTACGCAGCAGATATACCCTACGTACCGGCCGGGCCAGCTGGACATCACTGACCACTGAGCACTGAGTTTGTTTGCTAAATGTAAACTCACTAGGTGTGAAAAGATTACAAACCCAGAACTTGGACACAAATTCAGTAAATAAATAGTAGCTGTTTTAGTACACTACCAGTCAAACGTTTAAAACACTACCAGTCAAACGTTTAAAACACTACCAGTCAAACGTTTAAAACACTACCAGTCAAACGTTTTAGATACACTACCAGTCAAACGTTTTAGATACACTACCGGTCAAACGTTTTAGATACACTACCAGACAAACGTTTTAGATACACTACCAGTCAAACGTTTTAGATATACTACCAGTCAAACGTTTCAAATACACTACCAGTCAAACGTTTTAGATACACTACCAGACAAACGTTTTAGATACACTACCAGCCAAACGTTTTAGATACACTACCAGTCAAACGTTTTAGATACACTACCATTCAAACGTTTTAAATACACTACCAGTCAAACGTTTTAAATACACTACCAGTCAAACGTTTTAGATACACTACCAGACAAACGTTTTAGATACACTACCAGTCAAACGTTTTAAATACACTACCAGTAAAACGTTTAAAACACTACCAGTCAAACGTTTTAGTACACTACCAGTCAAACGTTTAAATCACTACCAGTCAAACGTTTAAAACACTACCAGTCAAACGTTTAAAAGACTACCAGTCAAACGTTGAAAACACTACCCGTCAAACGTTTTAGATACACTACCAGTCAAACGTTTTAGATACACTACCAGTCAAACGTTTTAGATACACTACCAGTCAAACGTTTTAGTACACTACCAGTCAAACGTTTTAGTACACTACCAGTCAAACGTTTAAAACACTACCAGTCAAACGTTTTAGATACACTACCAGTCAAACATTTTAGATACACTACCAGTCAAACGTTTAAAACACTACCAGTCAAACGTTTTAGTACACTACCAGTCAAACGTTTAAAACACTACCAGTCAAACGTTTTAGTACACTACCAGTCAAACGTTTAAAACACTACCAGTCAAACGTTTTAGTACACTACCAGTCAAACGTTTTAGATACACTACCAGTCAAACGTTTTAGATACACTACCAGTCAAACGTTTAAAACACTACCAGTCAAACGTTTTAGTACACTACCAGTCAAACGTTTTAGATACACTACCAGTCAAACGTTTTAGTACACTACCAGTCAAACGTTTTAGATACACTACCAGTCAAACGTTTTAGATACACTACCAGTCAAACGTTTAAAACACTACCAGTCAAACGTTTTAGTACACTACCAGTCAAACGTTTAAAACACTACCAGTCAAACGTTTTAGTACACTACCAGTCAAACGTTTTAGATACACTACCAGTCAAACGTTTAAAACACTACCAGTCAAACGTTTAAAAGACTACCAGTCAAACGTTTAAAACACTACCAGTCAAACGTTTAAAACACTACCAGTCAAACGTTTTAGATACACTACCAGTCAAACGTTTTAGATACACTACCGGTCAAACGTTTTAGATACACTACCAGACAAACGTTTTAGATACACTACCAGTCAAACGTTTTAGATATACTACCAGTCAAACGTTTCAAATACACTACCAGTCAAACGTTTTAGATACACTACCAGACAAACGTTTTAGATACACTACCAGCCAAACGTTTTAGATACACTACCATTCAAACGTTTTAAATACACTACCAGTCAAACGTTTTAAATACACTACCAGTCAAACGTTTTAGATACACTACCAGACAAACGTTTTAGATACACTACCAGTCAAACGTTTTAAATACACTACCAGTAAAACGTTTAAAACACTACCAGTCAAACGTTTTAGTACACTACCAGTCAAACGTTTAAATCACTACCAGTCAAATGTTTAAAACACTACCAGTCAAACGTTTAAAAGACTACCAGTCAAACGTTTAAAACACTACCCGTCAAACGTTTTAGATACACTACCAGTCAAACGTTTTAGATACACTACCAGTCAAACGTTTTAGATACACTACCAGTCAAACGTTTTAGATACACTACCAGTCAAACGTTTTAGATACACTACCGGTCAAACGTTTTAGATACACTACCAGACAAACGTTTTAGATACACTACCAGTCAAACGTTTTAGATATACTACCAGTCAAACGTTTCAAATACACTACCAGTCAAACGTTTTAGATACACTACCAGACAAACGTTTTAGATACACTACCAGCCAAACGTTTTAGATACACTACCAGTCAAACGTTTTAGATACACTACCATTCAAACGTTTTAAATACACTACCAGTCAAACGTTTTAAATACACTACCAGTCAAACGTTTTAGATACACTACCAGACAAACGTTTTAGATACACTACCAGTCAAACGTTTTAAATACACTACCAGTAAAACGTTTAAAACACTACCAGTCAAACGTTTTAGTACACTACCAGTCAAACGTTTAAATCACTACCAGTCAAACGTTTAAAACACTACCAGTCAAACGTTTAAAAGACTACCAGTCAAACGTTTAAAACACTACCCGTCAAACGTTTTAGATACACTACCAGTCAAACGTTTTAGATACACTACCAGTCAAACGTTTAAAACACTACCAGTCAAACGTTTTAGTACACTACCAGTCAAACGTTTTAGTACACTACCAGTCAAACGTTTAAAACACTACCAGTCAAACGTTTTAGATACACTACCAGTCAAACGTTTTAGATACACTACCAGTCAAACGTTTAAAACACTACCAGTCAAACGTTTTAGTACACTACCAGTCAAACGTTTAAAACACTACCAGTCAAACGTTTTAGTACAGTACCAGTCAATCGTTTTAGATACACTACCAGTCAAACGTTTTAGTACACTACCAGTCAAACGTTTAAATCACTACCAGTCAAACGTTTTAGTACACTACCAGTCAAACGTTTTAGTACACTACCAGTCAAACGTTTAAAAGACTACCAGTCAAACGTTTAAAACACTACCCGTCAAACGTTTTAGATACACTACCAGTCAAACGTTTTAGATACACTACCAGTCAAACGTTTAAAACACTACCAGTCAAACGTTTTAGTACACTACCAGTCAAACGTTTTAGTACACTACCAGTCAAACGTTTAAAACACTACCAGTCAAACGTTTTAGATACACTACCAGTCAAACGTTTTAGATACACTACCAGTCAAACGTTTAAAACACTACCAGTCAAACGTTTTAGTACACTACCAGTCAAACGTTTAAAACACTACCAGTCAAACGTTTTAGTACACTACCAGTCAATCGTTTTAGATACACTACCAGTCAAATGTTTTAGATACACTACCAGTCAAACGTTTAAAACACTACCAGTCAAACGTTTTAGTACACTACCAGTCAAACGTTTTAGATACACTACCAGTCAAACGTTTTAGATACACTACCAGTCAAACGTTTTAGATACACTACCAGTCAAACGTTTAAAACACTACCAGTCAAACGTTTTAGATACACTACCAGTCAAACGTTTTAGTACACTACCAGTCAAACGTTTTAGATACACTACCAGTCAAACGTTTTAGATACACTACCAGTCAAACGTTTTAGATACACTACCAGTCAAATGTTTAAAACACTACCAGTCAAACGTTTTAGTACACTACCAGTCAAACGTTTAAAACACTACCAGTCAAACGTTTTAGTACACTACCAGTCAAACGTTTTAGATACACTACCAGTCAAACGTTTAAAACACTACCAGTCAAACGTTTTAGTACACTACCAGTCAAACGTTTTAGATCACTACCAGTCAAACGTTTAAAAGACTACCAGTCAAACGTTTAAAACACTACCAGTCAAACGTTTTAGTACACTACCAGTCAAACGTTTTAGATCACTACCAGTCAAACGTTTAAAAGACTACCAGTCAAACGTTTAAAACACTACCAGACAAACGTTTTAGATACACTACCAGCCAAACGTTTTAGATACACTACCAGTCAAACGTTTTAGATACACTACCATTCAAACGTTTTAAATACACTACCAGTCAAACGTTTTAGATACACTACCAGTCAAACGTTTTAGATACACTACCAGTCAAACGTTTTAGATACACTACCAGACAAACGTTTTAGATACACTACCAGTCAAACGTTTTAAATACACTACCAGTAAAACGTTTAAAACACTACCAGTCAAACGTTTTAGTACACTACCAGTCAAACGTTTAAATCACTACCAGTCAAACGTTTAAAACACTACCAGTCAAACGTTTAAAAGACTACCAGTCAAACGTTGAAAACACTACCCGTCAAACGTTTTAGATACACTACCAGTCAAACGTTTTAGATACACTACCAGTCAAACGTTTAAAACACTACCAGTCAAACGTTTTAGTACACTACCAGTCAAACGTTTTAGTACACTACCAGTCAAACGTTTAAAACACTACCAGTCAAACGTTTTAGATACACTACCAGTCAAACATTTTAGATACACTACCAGTCAAACGTTTAAAACACTACCAGTCAAACGTTTTAGTACACTACCAGTCAAACGTTTAAAACACTACCAGTCAAACGTTTTAGTACACTACCAGTCAAACGTTTAAAACACTACCAGTCAAACGTTTTAGTACACTACCAGTAAAACGTTTTAGATACACTACCAGTCAAACGTTTTAGATACACTACCAGTCAAACGTTTAAAACACTACCAGTCAAACGTTTTAGTACACTACCAGTCAAACGTTTTAGATACACTACCAGTCAAACGTTTTAGTACACTACCAGTCAAACATTTTAGATACACTACCAGTCAAACGTTTTAGATACACTACCAGTCAAACGTTTAAAACACTACCAGTCAAACGTTTTAGTACACTACCAGTCAAACGTTTAAAACACTACCAGTCAAACGTTTTAGTACACTACCAGTCAAACGTTTTAGATACACTACCAGTCAAACGTTTAAAACACTACCAGTCAAACGTTTAAAAGACTACCAGTCAAAAGTTTTAGTACACTACCAGTCAAACGTTTTAGATACACTACCAGTCAAACGTTTTAGATACACTACCAGTCAAACGTTTTAGATACACTACCAGTCAAACGTTTAAAACACTACCAGTCAAACGTTTTAGATACACTACCAGTCAAACGTTTTAGTACACTACCAGTCAAACGTTTTAGATACACTACCAGTCAAACGTTTTAGATACACTACCAGTCAAACGTTTTAGATACACTACCAGTCAAATGTTTAAAACACTACCAGTCAAACGTTTTAGTACACTACCAGTCAAACGTTTAAAACACTACCAGTCAAACGTTTTAGTACACTACCAGTCAAACGTTTTAGATACACTACCAGTCAAACGTTTAAAACACTACCAGTCAAACGTTTTAGTACACTACCAGTCAAACGTTTTAGATCACTACCAGTCAAACGTTTAAAAGACTACCAGTCAAACGTTTAAAACACTACCAGTCAAACGTTTTAGTACACTACCAGTCAAACGTTTTAGATCACTACCAGTCAAACGTTTAAAAGACTACCAGTCAAACGTTTAAAACACTACCAGACAAACGTTTTAGATACACTACCAGCCAAACGTTTTAGATACACTACCAGTCAAACGTTTTAGATACACTACCATTCAAACGTTTTAAATACACTACCAGTCAAACGTTTTAGATACACTACCAGTCAAACGTTTTAGATACACTACCAGACAAACGTTTTAGATACACTACCAGTCAAACGTTTTAAATACACTACCAGTAAAACGTTTAAAACACTACCAGTCAAACGTTTTAGTACACTACCAGTCAAACGTTTAAATCACTACCAGTCAAACGTTTAAAACACTACCAGTCAAACGTTTAAAAGACTACCAGTCAAACGTTGAAAACACTACCCGTCAAACGTTTTAGATACACTACCAGTCAAACGTTTTAGATACACTACCAGTCAAACGTTTAAAACACTACCAGTCAAACGTTTTAGTACACTACCAGTCAAACGTTTTAGTACACTACCAGTCAAACGTTTAAAACACTACCAGTCAAACGTTTTAGATACACTACCAGTCAAACATTTTAGATACACTACCAGTCAAACGTTTAAAACACTACCAGTCAAACGTTTTAGTACACTACCAGTCAAACGTTTAAAACACTACCAGTCAAACGTTTTAGTACACTACCAGTCAAACGTTTAAAACACTACCAGTCAAACGTTTTAGTACACTACCAGTAAAACGTTTTAGATACACTACCAGTCAAACGTTTTAGATACACTACCAGTCAAACGTTTAAAACACTACCAGTCAAACGTTTTAGTACACTACCAGTCAAACGTTTTAGATACACTACCAGTCAAACGTTTTAGTACACTACCAGTCAAACATTTTAGATACACTACCAGTCAAACGTTTTAGATACACTACCAGTCAAACGTTTAAAACACTACCAGTCAAACGTTTTAGTACACTACCAGTCAAACGTTTAAAACACTACCAGTCAAACGTTTTAGTACACTACCAGTCAAACGTTTTAGATACACTACCAGTCAAACGTTTAAAACACTACCAGTCAAACGTTTAAAAGACTACCAGTCAAAAGTTTAAAACACTACCAGTCAAACGTTTAAAACACTACCAGTCAAACGTTTTAGATACACTACCAGTCAAACGTTTTAGATACACTACCGGTCAAACGTTTTAGATACACTACCAGACAAACGTTTTAGATACACTACCAGTCAAACGTTTTAGATATACTACCAGTCAAACGTTTCAAATACACTACCAGTCAAACGTTTTAGATACACTACCAGACAAACGTTTTAGATACACTACCAGCCAAACGTTTTAGATACACTACCATTCAAACGTTTTAAATACACTACCAGTCAAACGTTTTAAATACACTACCAGTCAAACGTTTTAGATACACTACCAGACAAACGTTTTAGATACACTACCAGTCAAACGTTTTAAATACACTACCAGTAAAACGTTTAAAACACTACCAGTCAAACGTTTTAGTACACTACCAGTCAAACGTTTAAATCACTACCAGTCAAATGTTTAAAACACTACCAGTCAAACGTTTAAAAGACTACCAGTCAAACGTTTAAAACACTACCCGTCAAACGTTTTAGATACACTACCAGTCAAACGTTTTAGATACACTACCAGTCAAACGTTTTAGATACACTACCGGTCAAACGTTTTAGATACACTACCAGACAAACGTTTTAGATACACTACCAGTCAAACGTTTTAGATATACTACCAGTCAAACGTTTCAAATACACTACCAGTCAAACGTTTTAGATACACTACCAGACAAACGTTTTAGATACACTACCAGCCAAACGTTTTAGATACACTACCAGTCAAACGTTTTAGATACACTACCATTCAAACGTTTTAAATACACTACCAGTCAAACGTTTTAAATACACTACCAGTCAAACGTTTTAGATACACTACCAGACAAACGTTTTAGATACACTACCAGTCAAACGTTTTAAATACACTACCAGTAAAACGTTTAAAACACTACCAGTCAAACGTTTTAGTACACTACCAGTCAAACGTTTAAATCACTACCAGTCAAACGTTTAAAACACTACCAGTCAAACATTTAAAAGACTACCAGTCAAACGTTTAAAACACTACCCGTCAAACGTTTTAGATACACTACCAGTCAAACGTTTTAGATACACTACCAGTCAAACGTTTAAAACACTACCAGTCAAACGTTTTAGTACACTACCAGTCAAACGTTTTAGTACACTACCAGTCAAACGTTTAAAACACTACCAGTCAAACGTTTTAGATACACTACCAGTCAAACGTTTTAGATACACTACCAGTCAAACGTTTAAAACACTACCAGTCAAACGTTTTAGTACACTACCAGTCAAACGTTTTAGTACACTACCAGTCAAACGTTTAAAACACTACCAGTCAAACGTTTTAGTACACTACCAGTCAATCGTTTTAGATACACTACCAGTCAAACGTTTTAGTACACTACCAGTCAAACGTTTAAATCACTACCAGTCAAACGTTTTAGTACACTACCAGTCAAACGTTTTAGTACACTACCAGTCAAACGTTTAAAAGACTACCAGTCAAACGTTTAAAACACTACCCGTCAAACGTTTTAGATACACTACCAGTCAAACGTTTTAGATACACTACCAGTCAAACGTTTAAAACACTACCAGTCAAACGTTTTAGTACACTACCAGTCAAACGTTTTAGTACACTACCAGTCAAACGTTTTAGATACACTACCAGTCAAACGTTTTAGATACACTACCAGTCAAACGTTTTAGATACACTACCAGTCAAACGTTTAAAACACTACCAGTCAAACGTTTTAGTACACTACCAGTCAAACGTTTAAAACACTACCAGTCAAACGTTTTAGTACACTACCAGTCAATCGTTTTAGATACACTACCAGTCAAATGTTTTAGATACACTACCAGTCAAACGTTTAAAACACTACCAGTCAAACGTTTTAGTACACTACCAGTCAAACGTTTTAGATACACTACCAGTCAAACGTTTTAGATACACTACCAGTCAAACGTTTTAGATACACTACCAGTCAAACGTTTAAAACACTACCAGTCAAACGTTTTAGATACACTACCAGTCAAACGTTTTAGTACACTACCAGTCAAACGTTTTAGATACACTACCAGTCAAACGTTTTAGATACACTACCAGTCAAACGTTTTAGATACACTACCAGTCAAATGTTTAAAACACTACCAGTCAAACGTTTTAGTACACTACCAGTCAAACGTTTAAAACACTACCAGTCAAACGTTTTAGTACACTACCAGTCAAACGTTTTAGATACACTACCAGTCAAACGTTTAAAACACTACCAGTCAAACGTTTAAAAGACTACCAGTCAAACGTTTAAAACACTACCAGTCAAACGTTTTAGATACACTACCAGTCAAACGTTTAAAACACTACCAGTCAAACGTTTTAGATACACTACCAGTCAAACGTTTTAGATACACTACCAGTCAAACGTTTTAGTACACTACCAGTCAAACGTTTTAGATACACTACCAGCCAAACGTTTTAGATACACTACCAGACAAACATTTTAGATACACTACCAGTCAAACGTTTTAGTACACTACCATTCAAACGTTTAAAACACTACCAGTCAAACGTTTTAGTACACTACCAGTCAAACGTTTAAAACACTACCAGTCAAACGTTTAAATCACTACCAGTCAAACGTTTTAGTACAGTACCAGTCAAACGTTTAAAACACTACCAGTCAAACGTTTAAAACACTACCAGTCAAACGTTTAAAACACTACCAGTCAAACGTTTTAGATACACTACCAGTCAAACATTTTAGATACACTACCAGTCAAACGTTTAAAACACTACCAGTCAAACGTTTTAGTACACTACCAGTCAAACGTTTTAGATACACTACCAGTCAAACGTTTAAAACACTACCAGTCAAACGTTTTAGTACACTACCAGTCAAACGTTTTAGATACACTACCAGTCAAACGTTTTAGATACACTACCAGTCAAACGTTTAAAACACTACCAGTCAAACGTTTAAAACACTACAAGTCAAACGTTTAAAACACTACCAGTCAAACGTTTAAAACACTACAAGTCAAACGTTTAAAACACTACCAGTCAAACGTTTTAGTACACTACCAGTCAAATGTTTAAAACACTACCAGTCAAACGTTTAAAACACTACCAGTCAAACGTTTAAAACACTACCAGTCAAACGTTTTAGTACACTACCAGTCAATTGTTTAAAACACTACCAGTCAAACGTTTTAGATACACTACCAGTCAAACGTTTAAAACACTACCGGTCAAACGTTTTAGATACACTACCAGACAAACGTTTTAGATACACTACCAGCCAAACGTTTTAGTACACTACCAGTCAAACGTTTTAAACACTACCAGTCAAACGTTTTAAACACTACCAGTCAAACGTTTTAGTACACTACCAGTCAAACGTTTAAAACACTACCAGTCAAACGTTTAAAACACTACCAGTCAAACGTTTTAGATACACTACCAGTCAAACGTTTTAGATACACTACCAGTCAAACGTTTTAGTACACTACCAGTCAAACGTTTTAGATACACTACCAGCCAAACGTTTTAGATACACTACCAGACAAACATTTTAGATACAGTACCAGTCAAACGTTTTAGTACACTACCATTCAAACGTTTAAAACACTACCAGTCAAACGTTTTAGTACACTACCAGTCAAACGTTTAAAACACTACCAGTCAAACGTTTAAATCACTACCAGTCAAACGTTTTAGTACAGTACCAGTCAAACGTTTAAAACACTACCAGTCAAACGTTTAAAAGACTACCAGTCAAACGTTTAAAACACTACCAGTCAAACGTTTTAGATACACTACCAGTCAAACATTTTAGATACACTACCAGTCAAACGTTTAAAACACTACCAGTCAAACGTTTTAGTACACTACCAGTCAAACGTTTTAGATACACTACCAGTCAAACGTTTAAAACACTACCAGTCAAACGTTTTAGTACACTACCAGTCAAACGTTTTAGATACACTACCAGTCAAACGTTTTAGATACACTACCAGTCAAACGTTTAAAACACTACCAGTCAAACGTTTAAAACACTACAAGTCAAACGTTTAAAACACTACCAGTCAAACGTTTAAAACACTACAAGTCAAACGTTTAAAACACTACCAGTCAAACGTTTTAGTACACTACCAGTCAAATGTTTAAAACACTACCAGTCAAACGTTTAAAACACTACCAGTCAAACGTTTAAAACACTAACAGTCAAACGTTTTAGTACACTACCAGTCAATTGTTTAAAACACTACCAGTCAAACGTTTTAGATACACTACCAGTCAAACGTTTAAAACACTACCGGTCAAACGTTTTAGATACACTACCAGACAAACGTTTTAGATACACTACCAGCCAAACGTTTTAGTACACTACCAGTCAAACGTTTTAAACACTACCAGTCAAACGTTTTAAACACTACCAGTCAAACGTTTTAGTACACTACCAGTCAAACGTTTTAAACACTACCAGTCAAACGTTTTAAACACTACCAGTCAAACGTTTTAGATACACTACCAGTCAAACGTTTTAGTACACTACCAGTCAAACGTTTTAGATACACTACCAGCCAAACGTTTTAAACACTACCAGTCAAACGTTTTATTACACTACCAGTCAAACGTTTTAGATACACTACCAGTCAAACGTTTTAGATACACGACCAGTCAAACGTTTAAAACACTACTAGTCAAACGTTTTAGAACATTTACAAATTTCTTAATGGCAGTGAATTTATAAAACTGTGTATCTTCCTCTTCTGTCTTCTTACTGTTATTGTTAACGCAGACATAACTCGTTCATTCATTCATTCATTCATTCACTTTTTCTTTGGTATAGCTTCATACCGAGTGCTGAATAAAAGACCACTGAGCGGAGCATCTGGTTTCAGACCCTCTTGTTTGGCACGGACGAGCGGTTTGGCTTTAAAAGGCATAAAACCAGTAGGCGCTGTAGGTGAAGCAGCACAAGCAGGCAGCTCTTCTGTTCGTGCCACTTGTCGTCTGTAATGTTATCACAACTGTCACATGCCTTTGGGTGTTGAGACTCAGAGGGGCCACGCTGGCCCCGGGGCCCCTTTCAACCCTGCGCTCTTTTATCTGTTGCCTACATCCCCCCACCCACCAACCCCACCACTGCCTTCTGAACTGCTCCTACAGAGAGCGTAGATATCAAGCAGGGCGCCATTGCAGCCTGTATACCTTTACACGATGTATATTTGGTTATGAAATGCTGCCAGTTCATAGTTTTGGCCACTTTAGGTCTTTTAGTAGTTATAGATCTATCACTGACTGTGAAATACACAATATGGCCTAAAGTATGTGGACATGTCTTCTAATTATTGGGTTTTTTGGGGGTTTTAAGAAACTCCCCTTGCTGACAGGTGAGTATAACCAAGCACATAACCATGCAAAAAGACTCTGGATTGGTGTAAAGCTCCACCACTGGTATCTGGAGTGGTGTAAAGCTCCACCACTGGTATCTGGAGTGGAGTAAAGCTCCACCACTAGAATCTGGAGTGGTGTAAAGCTCCAGCACTGGACTCTGAAGTGGAGTAAAGCTCCACCACTAGAATCTGTAGAGGTGTATAGCTCAACCACTGGAATCTGGAGTGGTGTAAAGCTCCAGCACTGGAATCTGAAGTGGAGTAAAGCTCCACCACTAGAATCTGGAGTGGTGTATAGCTCAACCACTGGACCCTGGAGTGGCGTAAAGCTCCACCATTGGAATCTGGAGTGGTGTAAAGCTCCACCACTGGACTCTTCAGATTGTCAGAATCCCAGCCCTGGAGGTCCAGAAACTGGTATTCCCAAAAACCATTTGGGAACTGGTTGCCTGCAAAAAAGCACAGAGCCTCCAAGGACGAATGTCTCTGAACTTGTTAAAGATAACCAAGATGATTGGAGCAGTTGGACCATCACTGGGAACCTTCCAGTGCTATGAGCGCAATGAGAAGCTCAAGCCTGGTGGATCTCTTGAAGGTACGAAGCCATGGATTGTTGTGAAAGAAGTATAAGTTGTTTTTGTTGACCATGTTGGGTCTCTCCGCTGAAGCTCTAGTGTTGTATTGTTGCTCACACAGATCATTCTCGGTTTGTTCTGGTGACCCCTGGCCAACCATGTAGCAGGAGTGCCTTCGCCACTTTATTGCTCCATGTAACGTTCAGGCCGTTGCCGTAGATGACTGTAATAAACCCACCATCCGTTACGTTCCTTGCTAATTGTCAGTCCTCCCATCGGCTTGCGTGCCGTCCTCGTGCTCCGGCGAGCCGAGCGTGAGGCAATAACACTGAAGACTGGAGTGTTAATGTCGCTCAGTGAAGGAGAGGAGAGGCCAGCGTCCTGACGGAGGCATTCATTTCAGTCCATTGACTTTAATACGGCCTCTCTCGGTAATAAGCTCAGCTCTCAGTCACATCCGCTTAATTCAGCAATTATCGATTCAGCGTTGGAGGCCAGATGACCAGGTCAGACCCTCCTGCTGCCCAGTCGCCTTCCCCTCGGAATGCTGGGCGTCCCGGTCGTGTGAAAGGTTGCAGTGCTACAGACGAACGTTAACCAAAGAGATATAAATACACCAGAGACCCCTACCTTGAAGCAGACCACCCAAATAACATCTGGTTGAAGTCGATTCTGTGATCAGAAAATGACCGGTGGGTGTTTCTAATAAAGTGGCCAGAGAGTGGAAGTACAAGGTTTATGTTTCCAATAAAGTGTCCAGTGAGTGGAAGTATAAGGTTTGTGTTTCCAATAAAGTGGCCATTATGGGGAAGTGCATGGTAGGTGTTTCTAATAAAGTGGCCAGTGAGTGAAAGTACATGGTTTATGTTTCCAATAAAGTGGCCAGTTTGTGGAAGTATAAGGTTTGTGTTTCCAATAAAGTGGCCAGTGAGTGAAAGTACAATGTATGTGTTTCAAATAAAGTGGCCAGTTAGTGAAAGCACAAGGTGGGTGTTTCTCATAAAGTGGCCAGTTAGTGGAAGTACAAGGCTGGTGTTTCTAATAAAGTTGCCAGTTAGTGGAAGTACAAGATGGGTGTTTCTAATAAAGTGGCCAGTTAGTGGAAGTACAAGGCTGGTGTTTCTAATAAAGTGGCCAGTTAGTGGAAGTACAAGGTTGGTGTTTCTAATAAAGTGGCCAGTTAGTGTAAGTACAAGGCTGGTGTTTCTAATAAAGTGGCCAGTTAGTGTAAGTACAAGGTTGGTGTTTCTAATAAAGTGGCCAGTTAGTGTAAGTACAAGGCTGGTGTTTCTAATAAAGTGGCCAGTTAGTGGAAGTACAAGGTTGGTGTTTCTAATAAAGTGGCCAGTTAGTGGAAGTACAAGGTTGGTGTTTCTAATAAAGTGGCCAGTTAGTGTAAGTACAAGGCTGGTGTTTCTAATAAAGTGGCCAGTTAGTGTAAGTACAAGGTTGGTGTTTTTAGTGAAGTGGCCAGTTAGTGGAAGTACAAGGCTGGTGTTTCTAATAAAGTGGCCAGTTAGTGGAAGTACAGTGTGTTTATAGTAGGCTGGTGTGGGTTTGTTGCTCAGACGTATCAGGAACTTGCAGGCTGGTGAAGATAACCCCGCATGCCTGCGTTGCCTTCAGGGTGTTCAGTGTGAGATGGGGTCAGCAGGGGTCTCCTCAGAACCTCCAGTCTAGTTTAGAGAGTTGTGGAGCGGCGCTCTGACCCGTTAGCCTGCAGAACAGAGCCGACTGTGTCAGCTTACGTTAGCGGACTGATTTCAATGTGACCAGAGAGAGAGAGAGTGAGAGAGAGAGAGTGAGAGAGTGAGAGAGAGAGAGTGAGAGAGAGACCACCGCCGGGCAAAACTCAACCTCATGCTTTCTGACACCACATCCTGATACAGCCAGACTGACTAATGACGCATGCTCAGCACTCCAGCTTGTAGGAGAAACATCTCACAAACTTAAATGTGTCTATAGTTTCAAGCATTTCTGGCTGAACGGGCGACTCTTCAGGCCATTTGATTCGCTGTCACGCTGAAGGACCCGCCTCGAATGAGTGAACGCAGGTCTAGCAGACTCGGTTAGAAGGTCCAGATCATGGAAAACCACATTTCTCCTGATCTTATGGCTTATGGTGTTAAACAGAGAGAGATTGGAACTCTCAGTGGTCCTTCATGCTTTTAGAGAGCTTTCTGACTCTTGGTTCCTCTCAGTTGATCTTCATACTTTTACAGATATTTTTGTTTTGAGTCTTGGTTCCCCTTAATGGTTCTTCATGCTTTCAGCTATGTTGTTTCTTCTGGGTGTTAGTTCCTCTCAGTTGGGCTTCTTTATACTTTTACAGATCTTTTTTTTGGGTCTTGGTTCCTCTCGGTGGTTCTTCATGTTTTCAGAGGTTTTTTCAAGTCTTGGTTCCTCTCAGTTGATATTCATACTTTTATAGATCTTTTATGTTTTGAAGTCCTGAGTTTCTCTCTGTGGTTCTTCATGCTTTCAGCGATGTTATTTCTTCTGAGTGTTGGTTCCTGTCAGTTGGTGTTCCTCATACTTTTACAGATCTTTTTGTTTTGAGTCTTGGTTCCTCTCAGTGTTTTTTCTACATGTTTTAGGGAGTTTCTCTTTTGAAGTCCTGAGTTCCTCTCTGTGGTTCTTCATGCTTTCAGCTATGTTGTTTCTTCTGAGTGTTAGTTCCTCTCAGTTGGTCTTCTTCATACTTTCACAGATCTTTTTGTTTTGAGTGTTGGTTTCTCTCAGTGGTTCTTCTACATGCCTTTAGAGAGTTTCTCTTTTGAAGTCCTGGATCCCCTCAGTGGTTCCTCATACTTTCAGTGATGTTGTTTCTTCTGAGTGTTGGTTCCTCTCTGAGATTCTTCAAGCTTTCAGAGGTCTTTTCAAGTCTTGGTTCCTCTTAGTTGGTCTTCCTCATCCTTTTAGAGATCTTTTCATTTTAAGCCTTGGTTCCTCTCAGTGTTTTTTCTACATGTCTTTAGGGAGTTTCTCTCTTGAGTTTCTTGTTCCTCTCAGTGGTTCTTTATGCTTTCAAAGATCTTTTCAAGTCTTGGTTGCTCTTAGTAGTTTTTCTCATACCTTTACATGTTTTTTTTTTGTTTTTTGAGTCTTGGTTCCTCACAGTAGTTCTTCTACATGCCTTTTGAGAGTTTCTCTTTTTGAAGTCTTGGTTCCTCTCAGTAGGTCTTCCTTGTAGTTTTACAGATCTTTTTGTTCTGAGTCTTGGTTCCTTTCAGTGGTTCTTCTACATGCCTTTATGCTTTCTTCCTCATGTCCTGGTTCATTTGAATTTCTCTTATTTAGGCCTCCAAGGAGATTTTTCCTTTCAGTCTTTGTTTCTTTTAGTTTTTCTTCTTCATGCTTTGATTGAGGTTCTCCCTCTGAGTTTTGGTTTTTCTCAATGTTTCTTCATGGCTTTAGAGACCTTCTGTGTGTCTCTCAGGGTTTATCTTTATGCCTTTGTGGAATTATTGGCTTTTTGCGTCTTCTTCATACCTTTAGAGATCTTTCCTTTTGGGTCTTGGTTCCTTTTATTCCTCTTACCTTTAAGGAGGTTCTCCTTTTGAGTCGTGGTCCTTCTCAGTGTTTCTTCTTTATACTTTTAGAGATCTTTTTGGAGTCTCTCAGTATTTTTCCTTCAGCCGTTGTGATTTCTTTTTTAGTTTTGGTTACTTTTAGTGTTTCTTCTTCATGCTTTGATGGACGTTCCCCTTCTGAGTCTTGGTTCCTCTGAGTGTTTTTTTAGGCTTTCAAAGATATCTTCCTTTTGAGTCTTGGTTCTTTGCAGTGGTACTTCTACATGCCTTTAGGCATTTTCTCTTTTGAAGCCTTGGTTCTTCTCAGTTGGTCTTCCTCATACTTTTACAGATCTATTTGTTTTGAGTCCTTTTTGAGGTTTCTCAGTATTTTTCCTTCAGCTATTGTGATTTTTTGAGTCTTGGTTCCTCAAAAAATGGTTCTTCTCCATGCTTTGATGGAAGTTCTCCCTCTGAGTCTTGGTTTCTCTCAATGTTTCTTCATAGCTTTAGAGACCTTTTGTGTGTTTTTCTTTATACCTTTGTGGAATTCTTGGCTTTTTTGCCTCCACTTAGTGGTTCTTCTTCCTAGTTTTTGAGTCTTGGTTCCTCTTAGTGCTTTGTTTTCACACTTTGATAAAATTTCTCCTTGTTCGTTTCTTTCAGTGTTGTTTCTTTGAATGCAAGAGAGAAACAGGTACAGAGAGAAGCTTGATTGAAGTTTAATACCTGTGCACGAAGCTCAAGAGCCACTGTATCCATTATGACCGTGAATGGCTGTAAATTAGCAAAGCAGTCTTATTCATAGACGCTCTGATTTAATTACAGGGAATTGAAAGCATTTGCTGGTGAGCGCTGGTAAGAGTTTCTGTTAACCTTGGTGCTTTGTTACAGCCGACTGATTGAGCCGGTGGTGAATCGCTGGTGAATAATCAGGATTTCTTCATGAAGCTGTTCCTATTTTCATATAAAGCGTAATAACGATCAACCACAATCTCATTCAAATTTAGTTTCGCCGTCTTTGGTCCACAGTGAGTAATAAAACCAAGGAAAAAGCTGGTGAACCCTTAAATTTGAGAGCTCCTTCACTACTAATAACATTAGAGACAGTCTTGTGGAGCGTAGATACTAATAAAACAAATAAAGAAACATTTTATCTCCTTAATAAGTCGTATCATTTCAGTACACGCCAATCAAACCAGTCTGGAAATATTAGAAAACATTTCCAAATCGCTCTATTGAGATGTTCTGATTGGTTCCTTTGCAGCCAGACTGTACGGGCATATGGGGGGGCTCCTCATAACCTTCATTATTGCATCCATTACCACCATCCATCTCCATCACCGCAGTCAAATAAATGTCATCTGTCAGATGCACACCACGGCTGTCTTCATCTTTTCCCATCACTCTGCCTCCACCGCACCGTTCCTGAGATCATGTACAATTCCGAGACCCCTTGTCTGATTCAAATATGGGCATTTTAAGGAAATATATGGTCGCTGTCTGAAGAAAAAGATGTATCTCCATTTTGGTCCATTTTTATTTTCCTACATCATTGGAATGCGGGAGCTGCCGTTTACATTGTGTGAACATTTTGGGATTTAGGGACCAATAGAAATGCTCCGAAATGGCTTGGAAAGATGTCTGGTTCCATTGACTTACATTGAAAGTGAAGAAGGTTTTTGGCCTCTCCTGTAAAGTCATTGTTTTAGAGATGCATGTGTTTCTTTGCACAGCGACAAAACAATGTGTTCCAATCTACAGAGTTTATAGTGTTCTAATGAAGGGATCTTATAATGAGTTATGATACCTAACATTATTAAGTCATATCCATACAATTATACACTAGCGATGTATACGCTCTTATATAGGCTTATGTCAGGTATTATAAGGTGTTATGCATGTCATACAATGTCTTACAAGTGCATATATGAAGCAATGTGAATACAGGATATGTTATATAGTGTGTATATATATATGTTTATATATATATATATATATGTTTATAGTACGTTAGTGGTTAGTGGTTAGTACGGTGGTGTAGCGGTTAGTACGGTGGTGTAGTGGTTAGTGTGGTGGTGTAGTGGTTAGTATGGTGGTGTAGTGGTTAGTATGGTGGTGTAGTGGTCAGTATAGTGGTGTAGTGTTTAGTATGGTGGTGTAGTGATTAGTATGGTGGTGTGGTGGTTAGTATGGTGGTGTAGTGGTTAGTACGGTGGTGTAGTGGTTAGTATGGTGGTGTAGTGGTTAATACGGTGGTGTAGTGGTTAGTATGGTGGTGTAGTGGTTAGTATGGTGGTGTAGTGGTTAGTACGGTGGTGTAGTGGTTAGTATGGTGGTGTAGTGGTCAGTATGGTGGTGTAGTGGTTAGTATGGTGGTGTAGTGGTTAGTATAGTGGTGTAGTGTTTAGTATGGTGGTGTATTGGTTAGTATGGTGGTGTAGTGGTCAGTATGGTGGTGTAGTGGTTAGTATGGTGGTGTAGTGGTTAGTATGGTGGTGTAGTGGTTAGTATAGTGGTGTAGTGTTTAGTATGGTGGTGTATTGGTTAGTATGGTGGTGTAGTGGTTAGTATGGTGGTGTAGTGGTTAGTATGGTGGTGTAGTGGTTAGTACGGTGGTGTAGTGGTCAGTACGGTGGTGTAGTGGTTAGTATGGTGGTGTAGTGGTTAGTATGGTGGTGTAGTGGTTAGTATGGTGGTGTATTGGTTAGTATGGTGGTGTAGTGGTTAGTATGGTGGTGTAGTGGTTAGTATGGTGGTGTAGTGGTCAGTATGGTGGTGTAGTGGTTAGTACGGTGATGTAGTGGTTAGTACGGTGATGTAGTGGTTAGTACGGTGGTGTAGTGGTTAGTACGGTGGTGTAGTGGTTAGTATGGTGGTGTAGTGGTCAGTACGGTGGTGTAGTGGTTAGTATGGTGGTGTAGTGGTTAGTAAGGTGGTATAGTGGTTTGTAAGGTGGTATAGTGGTTAGTACGGTGGTGTAGTGGTTAGTACGGTGGTGTAGTGGTTTGTATGGTGGTGTGGTGGTTAGTATGGTGGTGTATTGGTTAGTACGGTGGTGTAGTGTTTAGTATGGTGGTGTAGTGGTTAGTATGGTGGTGTAGTGGTTAGTATAGTGGTGTAGTGTTTAGTATGGTGGTGTAGTGATTAGTATGGTGGTGTGGTGGTTAGTATGGTGGTGTAGTGGTTAGTATAGTGGTGTAGTGTTTAGTATGGTGGTGTAGTGATTAGTATGGTGGTGTAGTGGTTAGTACGGTGGTGTAGTGGTTAATACGGTGGTGTAGTGGTTAGTATGGTGGTGTAGTGGTTAATACGGTGGTGTAGTGGTTAGTATGGTGGTGTAGTGGTTAGTATGGTGGTGTAGTGGTTAGTACGATGGTGTAGTGGTCAGTATGGTGGTGTAGTGGTCAGTATGGTGGTGTAGTGGTTAGTATGGTGGTGTAGTGGTTAGTATAGTGGTGTAGTGTTTAGTATGGTGGTGTAGTGGTTAGTATGGTGGTGTAGTGGTTAGTATGGTGGTGTAGTGGTTAGTATGATGGTGTAGTGGTTAGTATGGTGGTGTAGTGGTTAGTACGGTGGTGTAGTGGTCAGTATGGTGGTGTAGTGGTCAGTACGGTGGTGTAGTGGTTAGTACGGTGGTGTAGTGGTTAGTATGGTGGTGTAGTGGTTAGTACGGTGGTGTAGTGGTTAGTATGGTGGTGTAGTGGTTAGTACGGTGCTGTAGTGGTTAGTATGGTGGTGTAGTGGTTTGTATGGTGGTGTGGTGGTTAGTATGGTGGTGTATTGGTTAGTATGGTGGTGTAGTGGTTAGTACGGTGGTGTAGTGGTTAGTACGGTGGTGTAGTGGTTAGTACGGTGGTGTAGTGGTCAGTACGGTGGTGTAGTGGTTAGTATGGTGGTGTAGTGGTTAGTATGGTGGTGTAGTGGTTAGTATGGTGGTGTATTGGTTAGTATGGTGGTGTAGTGGTTAGTATGGTGGTGTAGTGGTTAGTACGGTGGTGTAGTGGTTAGTATGGTGATGTAGTGGTTAGTATGGTGGTGTAGTGGTCAGTATGGTAGTGTAGTGGTTAGTATGGTGGTGTAGTGGTTAGTAAGGTGGTGTAGTGGTTAGTATGGTGGTGTAGTGTTTAGTACGGTGGTGTATTGTTTAGTATAGTGGTGTAGTGGTTAGTACGGTGGTATAGTGGTTAGTTCGGTGGTGTAGTGGTTAGTACGGTGGTGTAGTGGTTAGTACGGTGGTGTAGTGGTTAGTATGGTGGTGTAGCGGTTAGTATGGTGGTGTAGTGGTTAGTATGGTGGTGTAGTGGTTAGTATGGTGGTGTAGTGGTTAGTAATGCGTTTACCTGCTTGTGTCGGTCGGGCCCTACTCAATAGCACCCCACTATTTAGTCTCAGGTTGTTTCTCCATTTCTCCTGAAGCAAACCAATGGATCAGATCCAGAGGAGCTGGAGTTGGAGTTATGAAACCAGACTTCTCCTCCACATGGTACTCACCAAGAATACGTATGAGTTTCCTGATCTCTGGATGGTATTGGCTGGGTGTTGGGGCGCAGCATCCTCTAAATGTCATGCGTTCTGTTATTCACGTCTCCCTCTCGCCATTTGAACAGCTCATTATCGATTCGGGACCCAAAGACGAGGAGGGCGTTCATGTGGTTACGATCCCAGATCCAGTTCTCATGGACTTCCTCTGAGAAACGTTCTGGGAGTTGAATCTTAATCTTGTTTGTTTTTTTATTAATAGGTCTCTGAAAAGAGAGGTTATACCAGGAAAGATGTTTGTTCTGATTTTTAGTAGCTCTTCTCCGTTATCTGTGGACATAGTGCCTCTACACTGTATTTGAGGACGAGGATTGTCCATTCAGATCAATCTTCCTGCACTTGAAGCACCTTATTCAGGTGTAATTAGTGTTTGCTTCCATATAGAAGAGCGCACTCAAGTGGCTGGACTAACAATCAAACAAAGACTCTTATAACTACCGCTCAAAAGTTTGGGATCACAGTGAAATGTTCTTGTTTTCAATGGAGTATCTTCTTCCTTAACACAACAATGGACTGACGGGTCTCTAAAGACAGTTGTTTCTTTCTGGTCATTGTGAGTCGGTCAGCAAGCCATTAACTGCTGATGCTTCAGACACTGAACTAACCTAGAATGTTGTTCTCCCTGTAGAATGTTTTTCAGTTGTGCATCACAATTGAGCAAGAGTGTCCTAACAACCAATTAGTCCAATAACATCCTTAACTTGGATTGGTGGTCGTACCAGGAGATTTAGACAGAGAATGGAGAATTACTGATAATAGGACTATATGTAAAATAAGCCTCTATACACAAATAGACTTTAATACAAACATTTTTATTCTTTAAAAATCATCTGATACACTTACATTAGATGTAAAATGAACAATATTGTTTGTGAATTCAATTTTGAGAGTCTTGCTAGAGTTGAGTCGCGCTCGCGTCATCTCTATGGTTTAGTGTGAGGTGTTCGAGACTGCAGTGTTCGATAAAATCAACCGTGTTTAATATTATCATAAGTCTAAAGTCTCGGCTCAGGCAAAAAGTGGCGTAAACATTGTCGACAACCAATAGGAGAGCTCTGTTCACCATCAAACGGGAAGCTACAGGAACGTCTGGTGGGTAAAGAAGTTAGACGTGGAGGGGAGTCCGGCGAGGGTTCGTAAACTGCGGTTCTCCTGGACTGTACAGAAGGAGGAGAAACTGGAGCTGTGGAGTGAGCTATGGAGTGAACTGTGGAGTGAGCTATGGAGTGAGCAAGGGTGTCTCTTTGGCGTGTCTTCACATTTATACCACGACAGAGTGGAAAAGGAAAGAATCCCAGCCGAACAGGGATACAGTGTTTACAATTAGCCCAGCAGCTAACCATACATTTAGCTGAATATGCTAGGTTCAATCATATAAATGGGAGATCATCTGTAAAGGTATCTAGTTCAGTCTCGTAAACAGTGACTCTGAAAGACCCCCAGTCTTTGCTAAATCATAGCCTGTGACTAGTCTGAGACTAAAAGTCTGAGACTAGTCTTTAGATGTGAGAGGGAGTCAGACTAGAGTTTAGTTAGTCTACTAAACGTCTTTTAGTCTTCTAGTGTACGCTCAGCATAAGAATTGATACTCCTGTGTATCTACATGAGCTGTACTGCTGTAATCCATCTGTTGTTGTGGTTGTGTGTAAATGTTCTGGTTGATCTTTGGGTCAACCATGTTCAACCACCTCAAAGCACCCTCTGTGAGATGTTCCCTGTGCCACCACTGCCTCTGGACCTCACTAACTATAAGAGTCATGACTCAGGACTGAAGTTTTGTATTCGCCTCCAAAGGAATTGAGGAAGAATTCAGAATAGTCACGCATCGTTGGCGCGAGAGTAAAGACGACGAGTGCCGTTCCATCATCAGGCTGGACGCTCAAGTCCACCAAACCGGAGACGATGAGCGAGAGCGAGAGCCGGATCAGCACTAAATATGGCGATTCGTCACTCCATTGATCTGATCTGGATGTCACCTGGCTTCACTCTATTGATCTGACTAGAGCCTCAGTTCCCTTCAAGCCTGAATTTCTCTCGCGAGGCTTTTTCTCCAAACCCGGGCTGATATTGCTGACTGTCTCTGGGGCGTTTGAGTCCAAAGCCTCTGTGTTAAAGTATTGAAGTGCAGGTTCATTCAGCATCCCGGACGGATTACCGAGCTTTTCAAAGGCTTACGGCCCCAAAAGCACAGCGTTTATTTTCCCACTTTCCTTTCCCGGCGCACCAGATATTGAGTCCCGACACCTTAAAACAGGATTTAGGGTCGTATCCCAAATTCTCCAAAAAATCAATTAGATGAGATTTGGACGGGGCTCTTTTCGCTGGACTGTCCTGCAGCTTTGGGACGGCGTCTATAGGTAAGAGAGTTGAATTCTAAGTTCTGGGCGGCATGACTGGCACTCACACTCTACGCCGCCATTGTACGCGGTGGCACAATCACATCTTCCCAAATGTGTTTTGTTTTTTTCGTTCTCGTAACGAGAGAATCAGACGACGGCACCACGCGTATGTTTCCTCGAGGCTGGAGGCATCTCCGCCTCATTTCAGAACTTCATTTCACTGCTTGAATGAATCTGATAGGTACATTTAATTTCAGGGTATAATATGAAGCTGTGGGCTTTCCAAAGGCAGCTGTCCTTGTTAAACTGTTCAGATATTTTGGGAACGTTTGCTCTGAACTCTGGATTTTCTTAATGCTTTAAAATCTGTTTAGTTATTGTTGTTTTTAATAATAATAATAACAATAATAATATACAAAAATGCTGGTAACACCTGTTGCAATGGGTCTGGCTGTAATACAGGAGGAGTACTTGTTGATAATCAGTCCATCTATCCATCCATTAACTTCCAGCTTTATTCTGTTAATCAGGGTCACGGGGGCTGGAGCCACTACACCACCATACTAACAACTACACCACCATACTAAGTACTACACCACCATACTAACCACTACACCACCATACTAACTACTACACCACCATACTGACCACTACACCACCGTACTAACCACTACACCACCATACTAACCACTACACCACCGTACTAACCACTACACCACCATACTAACCACTACACCACCATACTAACTACTACACCACTGTAATGACCACTACACCACCGTACTAACCACTACACCACCATACTACCAACTACACCACCATACTAACCACTACATCACCGTACTAACGACTACACCACCATACTAACCACTACACCACCATACTACCAACTACACCACCATACTAACTACTACACCACCGTACTGACCACTACACCATCATACTAACCACTACACCACCTTACTAACCACTACACCACCGTACTAACCACTACACCACCGTACTAACCACTACACCACCATACTAACCACTACACCACCATACTAACCACTACACCACCGTACTAACCACTACACCACCGTACTAACCACTACACCACCATACTAACAACTACACCACCATACTAACTACTACACCACCGTACTGACCACTACACCATCATACTAACCACTACACCACCATACTAACCACTACACCACCATACTAACCACTACACCACCATACTGACCACTACACCACCATACTAACCACTACACCACCATACTAACCACTACACCACCGTACTAACCACTACACCACCGTACTAACCACTACACCACCTTATTAACCACTACACCACCATACTAACCACTACACCATCGTACTAACCACTATACCACCGCACTAACCACTACACTACCGCACTAACCACTACACCACCGTACTAACCACTACACCACCGTACTAACCACTACACCACCGTACTAACCTCTACACCACCGTACTAACCACTACACCACCGTACTAACCACTACACCACCGTACTAATCACTACACCACCATACTAACCACTACACCACCGTACTAACCACTACACCACCGTACTAACCACTACACCACCGTACTAACCACTACACCTCCGTACTAACCACTACACCACCGTACTAACCACTACACCACCGTACTAACCACTACACCACCGTACTAACCACTACACCACCGTACTAACCACTACACCACCGTACTAACCACTACAACCACCGTACCCAACCACTACAGCACCGTACTAACCACTACACCACCGTACTAACCACTACACCACCATACTAACCACTAACCCATCGTACTAACCACTACACCACCGTACTAACCACTACACCACCGTACTAACCACTACACCATCGTACTAACCACTACACCACCGTACTAACCACTACACCACCGTACTAACCACTACACCACCATACTAACCACTACACCACCGTACTAACCACTACACCATCGTACTAACCACTACACCACCATACTGACCATTACACCACCGTACTAACCACTACACCACCGTACTAACCACTACACCACCATACTAACCACTACACCACCGTACTAACCACTACACCACCGTACTAACCACTACACCACCATACTGACCATTACACCACCGTACTGACCACTACACCACCTTACTAACCACTACACCACCGTACTAACCACTACACCACTGTACTAACCACTACACCACCGTACTAACCACTACACCATCATACTAACCACTACACCACCGTACTAACCACTACACCACCATGCTAACTACTACACAGTGCTTTACTGGCTGGTCAGGTTAACAGGTATCTACTAAAAAAGTTTCTATTTCTATTTCTATTCACTATTCAGAGCTATCAACTATCTCATTGTTGAATGTAAAGTAATATATATATACCGTCGCAGTCTGAAGATACACAAGTACCTCAAAATTTTCAACTTCACAGGAGAGACCAAAAACATTATTTTCAATGTAAGTCAATGGAACTAGAATTTTTTTCCAAGCTTTTTTGGAGCATTTCTATTGGACTATTCATCACAAAATTTTCGAACAATGTAAATGACCATTGTCGTGTTCAAATGATGTAGAAAACTCATGAATTTTTTTTTTCATTGGACAGCGACTATATATATATATATATATATATATATATATATATATATATATATATATATATATATATATATATATATATAGCCTCTCACATTCATACTGCTCATAGATTCTTATTAATCTGGAGCCTCTCGGGGGGCTCTTAGTTTGTATTTCTGTGCTGAATCATCACAAAGATATTAACAGAAACATCGATAAACATCAGGTTTGATGCGCCGGTGCGTTCGTTGCCCCCCCGAGAGTTGTGTTTGACAGCACTCGTTTTATTGTCTTAATAACGATGATGTTTCGTGTTGAGCCTGTAATAGACGTGAGCATGTGGTGACTATCGGCCTGACAGGTGTTTATGAAGGATGCAGCTTGTATCATATCGTAGAGTTCTGATCACATTCACAGTGTCACACTGATAATCCCATGGGCTCTTGGCCCCGTACGGCTGACGTATCGGTCTGGCTCTGCACTCGGTCCAGATCAAATCCAGCACCCAGTATTACTTTAAGCGTTTTCCTATAACGGCCTGATCTGATGTGACGGTATACAAGCTCAGCGGCTGTAACCAGAGCCGGACCGGCCAGTTAAATCTGCAGTGTCCGCTGGTCGGCTGGTCGGCTGGTAATGAGATGGCTTTATTGGAGACTGCAATTCTCCACATGCAGTAATACAGAAGTGCTCGAGTCTAGAAGATAACAGGGCACAGTGGGGAGCCCTGGGAACACAGCCTCCTTAGGGGCTAAATAACTGCTTATTACTCCTGTCTGCAGCCCTTACACACACACCCACACACACTATACACACACACACACACACACACTCACACACACTATAAGTACAGCTTCAAATATATATTAGACTTTAACCTTCAGAATGGTACACAAGTCTGTACCACACACTCACACTCAGTTAGCAGCCTTTAAATCTACACTCAGTACTTCCACTAACTGGCCACTTTATCAGAAACACCAACTGTGCATTTACACCCACTGGCCACTATATCGGAAACATGTACCTTGTACTTCCACTAACTGGCCGCTTTATTAGAAACACCCGCCTTGTATTTCCACTACCTGGCCACTTTATTAGAAACACCTACCTTGTGCTTGCACTAACTGGCCACTTTATTAGAAACACATACTTTGCACTTCCACTAACTGGCCACTTTATTAGAAACACCAACCTTGTACTTCCACTAACTGGCCACTTTATTAGAAACACCTACCTTGTACTTCCACTGGCCTGCAGTTACTGTAGCAAACATGTCCCTACCCCTACCCAAACCCTCACCCTACCCTAACACTAACCCTACCTTAACCCTAGCATAACCTTGCCCTTACCCGTACCCTAGAATTACCCTTACCCTAAACCCTAACCCTATCATAATCTTAGCCTTCTAAATACCATAGTTACCCTAACCCTTTTCTAACCCTAAATCAACTTCACAGTTAGCCTAACCTTACTCTTGCACCAAACCCTAAATCCACCCTAAGCCTAACTTAACCTTATCTTTACCCTAAACCTTAACTCTACCTTAACTTACCTTACCCCAACCTTACTTTTACCCAAAATCCTCACCCTACCCTAACCCTAACCTTAACCTCACCTTTACCCTAATCATAACAAAGTCTTGCTATTACTCTAAACCCTACCTGTACACTAATCTTAACCTAACCATAACCTTAAAATTGACTTGCATTACTGGGAACCAGCTTTAAAGCACCTAAACATTATAAAACACTTACCTATATGTCCTATTACACTAACAAATACTTGTCTTACACATACGGATCGTGTTGTTTTCCTGATTTTCCATCAAATTCCAGACCCTTTTAGCTGTGTAATAACAGACACACCCCCATGCTGTGCTCTACACGTGAGGAGCTGGTCTGTATCACCACCGTCTGTAATGTATCTGGCGTTAGCATAATGTTCGTCTCGCACATACACCCCGCGGCATATGTGAGGGCGTTCGGGCGTTTTGGGGCAGCTGATGGAGCAGATGGTCCTGGCTGGCCAGAGGAAGGTGTTTGATGGGTGGAAAGAGGTGTTTTTAATTACATGTCAAGTCTGTCGCCCAAGTGGGGGGCTGATAGGGGCTTCGTCTGCTCAGAGGCCCGGAGCCCTGTGCTCACCCTGGAGTGTGGATCCACGCTCAAAGCAGACCTGCGTTCAGTTTCGACTCCGCTCGCCATCACGTTGCGCGATCATGGGGGCCGTGTCTTAATTGGCGCATTGTCCTGTTTGACAGGGAAGCAAAGTTAGGCCCTTCTATTTTCATTCCGCCGTAAAGTTGCCAGACGTTGCTAAAACAGGTCAGGAGAGGTTGGACTGCACACGGGCTTTTGCACAGTAATTGGGCTAATTAGGCCCTGCATTCGCAGCACAAAGCACTTACAGTCGATGCAGACTCACCCATATGGAGGGAAGGGCTGTAATTATGGCCCAAAGGTATGGCCTTCACTTCTGAGATGAATGTACGCCGACACAGGGGACCATCTGAGCCGGTCTTTTTGTTCTAATTTTTGTTTAGTCTTCTCTATCGATTGTTTAGTCTTGTTCTTTTGTTTAATCTGCTTTGATTTTGAACATCGCCCCTGCAATTAGCCTGTGTATACGGTGTGGCTTGCATACAGGGTCACACTTAGGCCACTGAATACTTTATACACAGAGCAACACAACATGAATTTTATTTAACCAGATTCTCTTTTAGTAGGCAGCAGATCCTAAATAACTTGTTTTAGAGGGTTTGTTTCTTTGGCAGTCAGTCTAAGCTCGGTTCCTTCAGTGTCCCATTATCTAGGGTTCCCAATTTTTTGGGGGATTCCCAATCTTGTACATTCAACAGCATTTCTCTGTGTTTTGCAGTCTGTCCCGGCACCGATAACAAGCTCAGCACACTGTCGGACCTGGACCAGCAGTACCACACTCTGCGCAAGTTCTACGACAACTGTGAGGTGGTGATGGGGAATCTAGAAATTACCAGCATCGAGCGCAATCGCAATCTCAACTTCCTTAAGGTGAGTTAAACTGATGTTACTTCTAAATTCTCAAGCTCACCCCCAAAACGTACCCAGTCACAACTTTCTTAGTCTTGCTTGACACTATAGGTGCTAAACCCTAAACCTCACCCAACACAACGTTCTTCAAGTTATCATCAACACTTAACTCGGAATCCCAATCCCTGAACCCCAAACTTAATCAATTTCAACATCTTAAAATGATTCAGCCTATTGTTAACTCTTAATTCTGAACCCTTCAAAGTGAGTTGGAGCAGTGTTAACCCTTAACCACAATCCTACCAAAGTTGAGTTAGACCAGAATTGATTTCCCAGAAAGGGAAGTTCTGGAAAACAGAACATTCCCAAAGAAAATGTATGATAGACTAGGCTAATCCTAGACTTAAAATCTCAATTTCCAATGCTCCGTAGTTCAGGACATGCCTTAATCTCTGCCTGGATATCCTAGACTATATTCCAGGACTAGGCCTACCCTAAATCCTAAACCCTAAACCTAACCAAACACAACTTTCTTTAAGCTATCATCAACACTTAACTCTGAATCCTAAACCTTAAACCCCAAACCTAATCAATTCCATCTTTTCTCAAAATGATTCAGTCTATTGTTAACTCTTAACTCTGAACCCCTTAAAATGAATTAGACCAGTGTTGACCCTTAACTACAATCCTACCAAAGTTGAGTTAGACCAGCATTGATTTTATCAAAGGGGAAGTCCTAGAAAACAGTACATTGCTAAAGGAGAATCGCAATTAAATAAGAAAAGTATGATAGACTACACTAATCCTAGACCTAAATGCTCTGTAGTTCAGGACTTGGCTTAACCTCTGCCTGGACATTGTAGACTATATTTTAGGACTAGGCATACCCTAAATCCTAGACCTTGAACCTAAATCAGTTGCAGCCTTCCAGTCTCCTGAACATTAATGACTATTTAACCAAAGTTTTAACCTGCAAGATTAATTAACAGCAGAACCCACACATCAACTGGTTCTTATGTTTCTGTCCCAGAAGCACCAACAGTGGCCAGATGTTCACAAGAGAACTGGCCTTGGTCTTACCAGGTTCATGCCACCCTGCCAGTACAGAACAATTTGGTTTTGCTAGGTCAAACGGGCAGTCAGCACTTAGCACTGCACTTGAGATTTATGGAGCTGCTCTAGAACATAGCAGTTCAAAAAGATTCTGTGACGAGTGCCTACTTTGTTTTGTCCTACTATTAGACTCTCCAAACTGAGACTGTTTTGATTAGTGTTCATCATCAGGCTCTATCAGACTTTATTATTGATGGCTGCTGTTTTTCTATGGTGTTATTAAAAGATAAGTGTTCTGAATTGTGTGCTAGAAGTAATGATGGGTGCAAGGACAGCCATCGATTAACTTTTGACAGCTATGCCAGATAGGGAACAGTATGTGTAACATATATTAGACTGATCCAGTATATTGTTTTAGAGCATATCAAGTGTGGAGACCAGTCTGAAAACTGAAGTGAAGCTCTCAAGAAGTTTTGCAAGTGTAGTACTGACCGAACTCTGAATCTTGGTAACACCGTACATGACTGGGACTCCATAATTGGTTATGCTGACTCATGGGTGGAGAGATTTTCTGACTAAACAGCTAAGCAACTGTTCTACAAGAGATTAAAATGATGCAATGCAGTGGAAGCAAGTTGGGTTCCTTTGTGTAAGTTTATTAGGGAAGATGGATCTACATATCTATAGCTTTAGTTTTTCCCTGAACCGGAGATATGGATGTTAGTTATGGTGTCACTCAACTGAAGATATCGATGTTAGCTATGGTCTCACTGAACAGGAGATATGGATGTTAGCTATGGTCTTACTGACCTGCAGATATGAATATTAGCTATGGTCTCACTGAATTAGGGATATGGATATTAGCTATGGTCTCACTGAATTGGAGCTATGGATGTTAGCTATGGTGTCACTGAACTAAATATATGGATATTAGCACTGGTCTCTGCGAACTGGAGCTATGGATATTAGTTATGGTCCTTCTGAACTGAAGATATGAGTATTAGCTATGGTCTCATTGAACTGGAGATATGGATGTTAGCTATGGTCTTACTGACCTGCAGATATGGATATTAGCTATGGTTTCACTGAATTGGAGCTATGAATGTTAGCTATGGTGTCACTGAACTGAAGATATGGATATTAGCACTGGTCTCTGCGAACTGGAGATATGTATATTAGCTGTGGTCCAACTGAATAGGAACTATGAGTGTTAGCTATGGTCTAACTGAGCTGGAGATATGCATACTAGCTGTGGTTTCACTAACTTTGAGATATGGATATTAGCTATGGTCTAACTGAAGTAGAGATATGGATATTAACTATGGTCTCACTGAACTGGATATATTGATTTTAGCTATGGTCTCACTGAACGGTAGATATGAATATTAGCTATGGTCTCACTGAGCTGGAGATATGCATACTAGCTGTGTTTTACTAACTTGGAGATATAGATGTTAGCCGTGGTCTCACTAAACTAGAGCTATGGATATTAGTCATGGTCCCTCTGGACTAGACATGTGGATGTTCGCTATGGTCTCACTGAATTAGGGATATGGATATTAGCTATGGTCTCACTGAATTGGAACTACGGATGTTAGCTTTGGTGTCACTGAACTGAAGATATGGATATTAGCACTGGTGTCTGCGAACTGGAGATATGGATATTAGCTGTGGTCTCACTGAATTGAAACTATGAATGTTAGCTGTGGTCTCACTGAACTGGAGATATGGATATTAGCTATGGTCTCACTAAACTGGAGCTATGGATATTAGCTATGGTCTCACTGAACTGGCGTTTTAGATATCATCTATGGTCTCACTGAACTAGAGATATGGATATTAGCTGTGGTCTAACTGAGTTGGAGATATGCATACTAGCTGTGGTTTCACTAACTTGGATATATGGATATATCCATGGTCTCACTAAACTGGAGCTATGGATATTAGTTATGGTCTCACTGAACTGGAGCTTTAGATATCATCTATGGTCTCACTGAACTGGAGATATGGATATTAGCTGTGGTCTAACTGAGATGGAGATATGCATACTAGCTGTGGTTTCACTAACTTGGATATATGGATATATCCATGGTCTCACTAAACTGGAGCTATGGACATTAGTTATGGTCCCTCTGAACTAGAGATGTGGATGTTCGCTATGGTCTCACTAAACTGGAGATATGGATGTTAGCTATAGTCTCATAAATTAAACCATCTTTGATGGTGTCTACAAAAAGAATAAGTTTTAAAATATACATTTTATTTGACTGTAAAAGGTTCACAAAAAGTCTCAAACGGCACCAACCTCAAAAGTTCGTGTTTGGTTCTTGCCACGTTTAATGAGCTGAGCCACTGCTAATTACTGCACTCTCATTTCAGAATGGAGTCCATAAACATTTCCATTAGCCACGGTGTCATTAGCACAACAGTTAGGTGTCTGGGGGATTGATAAGGAGTACTGGAAGGTATAAAGTGGGGGAGCTCCATTCCCTCTCTTTCTCTCTCTCTCTTTCTGTCAGCATCCTCATGCATGGTTAATCTCTCGGCCCTTTGCTGTGTGCCTCTGCTGCAGTCTCTGAGGATGTGAGACAGATGCTCACCTGTGGTTCAGAGTCTGGAACTAGAAACAGTGGAGGAATCTTGCGATCCTACTGCAGGCCTATTCCGCAGTGGTCATGACTGCAGAGACAATCTGCTGAAGAATTCCTTTTCACCATGTCCTTCTAGTCAAGTCAAGTCAAGTTTATTTGTATAGCGCTTTTTACAACAGTGTTGTCACAAAGCAGCTTTACAGGAATTTTAAAGCATGAAAAACATAAAATCACACACTTTATCCCTTGTGAGCAAGCCCAGAGGCAACAGTGGCAAGGAAAAACTCCCTCAACTGGAGGAAGAAACCTTGGGAGGAACCAGACTCACAAGGGGAGACCCATCCTCCTCTGGTCGAACAGTACTTGAAGTATAACTAAAGCTGAGTTTGAAGGTAAAAGCTTTAAAAGCTGTACAGGTGCTACATCAGGTGGGTGATACTGTGATGCAGTCAAGGTGGAGCCAAATGGCACAAATGGAGAGGGGCGTTGGTTGGAGCCAGGTGACGGGGGGCCCTGGTGGTCTGTCTTTTACAGTTTTCGGCGGGACAGGTGGGTGGGTTATTACCTCAGAGAGAGAGAGAGAGAGAGAGAAGAAAAACGAAAAACAAGTTAGTTCTGGTTTGGGGTTAGTACAGAGGAGTCGAGGTGTAGCAGAAAGAGGAGGAGCTGTTTGGTGCCAGGTGATGAGGAGGCCCTGGCAGTCGGACCCTCCAACAGCATTCGACGGGACCGGTGGGCGGTTATTACCTCAGAGAGAGAAAAACAGACTTAGTTCTGGTTTGTGTTAGTACAGAGACAGTTAGTTCTGGTTTGTGTTAGTACAGAGTCTGAGTTAGTTCTGGTTTGTGTTAGTACAGAGACTGAGTTAGTTCTGGTCTGGGTTAGTATGGAGGATATGGAGTGTTTAGAGTGCAGCTGGTGACTCTGACAGATCTGATTATAAACAGAATGAACTAAAAGGAGAGAAGCTGCACACGTGCTACATTTGGATGATACAGTAATGCATCAAGGTGCAGCAGATGACAGATAAGAGGTTACAAAGGTAACTAGGGGGTACTGGTGGTCAGTCCTCCAACAGTATTCGGCAGGGACAGGTGGGCAGTTATTACCTCAGAAAAGAAGGAGAAAGGAAAAACAAGGTTAGTTCAGGTTTGGAGTAATACAGTGGATGAGAAGCATAGCTCAGTCTCCAAAAGCTACACTAAACAAGTTATGTTTTCAGTCTAGACTTAAATATTGAGACTGTGTCAGAGTCCCGAACATTAACTGGAGATTATTCCACAATTTGGGGGGCTTTGTAGGAAAAAGGCTCTTCCCCCAACTGTAGTCTTCTGAATTTTTGGAACTATTAGAAAACCAGCATCCTGTGTCTGAGTGAACGTGGCGGTTCATAATAGGAGATTAGATCTTGTAGATACTCCAGTGTGAGACCGTGCAGGGTTTTATACGTCAGTAAAATAATTTTATAGTCGATACGGAATTTAAACAGGAAGCCAGTTGGTAGCGCTGATAAAACTGGACTGATGTGATCTAATTTTCCTGGTTTTAGTACTCTAGCCTGCAGCGTTCTGAACTAACTGGAGGTTTATTCAGGTTCCTGCTGGAGGCATCCTGACAATAAGCATTGCAATAATCTAGCCTTGACGTTATAAAGGCATGTATCAACTTTTCAGCATCATACACAGATAACACATTTCTTAACTTTGAAATGTGTTCGTAGGTGAAGAACGCTGTTCTTGTAATATTACCTATGTGTTGATTAAATGTCAGATCTGAGTCAATTGGTTACACCAAGATTTTTGCTACTGAACCAGAAACTACAGAGAAGTCAGCAAAGATTTTAACATTAAATCTGAACATTAGGTCCGAGCAGCCTTTGGGGCCGAGGAGGAGAACTTCCGTTTTATCTGGGTTTAAAAGAAGGAAGTTCCTGTAGCAAATCCAAAGTCTAATATCTCTTACACAATCTTCTATCTTCTTAATCTGGATTTATCATCTGGTTTGGCTGATATGTCAGCTGTGTGTCATCGGCATAACAGTGGAAACTAATTCCATGTCCTATTTATAACTGAGCCTAATGGTAGCATATATAGTGTAAAATAAACAGAGGACCTAAAACAGAACCTTGTGGAACTCCATATTTCACTCTGTATAATTAGATGATACATTATTTATCTTTACAAACTGAAAGCGATCACTAAGGTAAGATGTGAACCAGGATAACGCTGTTTCCTGTGATTCCCAAACCACATTTTCTAGCCTGTCCAAGAGAATAGCGTGATCTATAGTGTCAAAAGCTGCACTTAGATCTAGTAGCACCAGTAGTGATACGTGGCCCTGATCAGAGGCAAGAAGAAGATCATTTGTTAACTTAACTAAAGCTGTCTCTGTACTGGGTGTGTGGCCTAAAACCAGATTGGAATTTTTCATATATGTTGTTTCTTATGTAGATGAGAACAGAGTTGTCGAGCTACAGCCTTTTCTAAAATCTTAGGATGAAAGGTAAATTGGAAATGGGTCTATAGCTTGACAGTTCCCTGGGGTCAAGATTTGGTTTCTTTATCAAGGGTTTTATCACAGCTAGTTTAAAAGACTTAGGTACATGACCCAGACTAAGAGAAGAGTTGATGATAGTTAAGATGGGTTTAATAATAGCTGGTAATACTTGTTTCAATAGGCTTGTTGGAATCATATCAAGTGTGCATGTAGCAGAATTTGAAGAAGAGATAAGTTTTTCTAATTCTGACTGCTGAAGTGGACAGAATGTTTCTAGTCTTTCTTCTAAAATCACATTTTGTGCTGTGTCAGCCAAACCAGATGAAGGATAGGTTACTGGTGTCAGTTGAACATGTTGTCTAATATTCTCGATTTTGCTATTGAAAAAGTCCATGAAATCATTGCTGCTGTAGTTGGTGGGTATCTGAGGTTCCGTTCCTGCCTGATTTTTGGTAAGTTTTGCGATTGTGCTAAATAAAACTCTAGGATTGTTTTTGTTGTGTTCGATGAGTGTGGACAGGTATGCTGAGCGTGTTTTAATAAGTGTCTTTCTATACCTGCTAAGGCTGTCCTTCCAAGCAGAGTGAAATACCTCCAGCTTGGTCACTCTCCATTTGCGTTCTAATTTCCGTACTGTCTGTCTTAAGGTGCGTATTTCATTGTTGTACCACGGAGCGAGCTTTTTCTGTTGCGTCCTTTTAGCTTTTATAGGTGCAACATTGTCTAAAGTTAATCGGAGCTTATTTTCTACGCAGTCTGTTAGTCTGTCTAGCTCTGTTGGGTCTGAAGGAGAAGCTATAGTTGATAAATCTGGAAGAGTTTCAATAAAGTGTTGGGCTGTATTGGGCATTATCGAACGTTTCATGCAATAACGGCGTGTACATACGTCTTTACTAAGACTTAATTCATATGTAGGTAGTGATCTGAAACTACTGAAGTCTGTGAACGAACAGTAAGATTATGTATATCAACACCTAAAGTCAAAACTAGATCTAGTGTGTGATTACAGGAATGTGTAGGTCCTATTACATTCTGAGTGAGACCAACAGAGTCTAAGATAGATGAGAAAGCCTTTTTTAATGGATCTGCTGAGTTTTTAAAGTGAATATTAAAATCTCCTACGATTATTAGTTTCTCAGCGCTCACTGCTAGATCTGCAACAAAGTCACTGAATTCTTTTAAGAACTCAGAATAAGGTCCTGGTGGTCTATAAATGCTGACTAGAGTGAGTACACTTCTGTTAGTGGTCGGGTTGGTGATGTTTATGTAAAGACATTCAAATGAATTTAAAGTGAGACTGTGTTTCTTAATGATGTCTAATGAATTTTTATGAATGACACATATACCCCCTCCTTTACCGGACAGTCTGGGGTTGTGTACATAATTATAACCCACAGGAGTGGCTTCATTTAATGCCAAATATTCCTCAGGTTTAACCCATGTTTCTACGAGACATAATACATCAAATTTTTGATACGGTATTGTATCATTTACAATAAGAGCCTTGGAGTTGAGGGATCTTATATTAAACAAACCAAACTTTAGTTCAGAGATGCTGCAGCTGGATACTGGGTCTGATATTTTTATATTAATTAGATTATCTGGACAAGCTGTTCGAGAATTTCTGAGTCTGCGTTTAATTCGGGGCAATGACACAGTCTCAATATATCTTCTAGCACTAACACAGTCATCTCTGACATCTACCTTAATCTTAAATAGTGGTTGGCTGCCCACCGTGCTTTAGACTGGGATTCGAGTGCCCACCTGGGTAACCATCTTACACTATACTTTGGGTAACTAGTCCTAGGGGTTCCTAACACTACCATCACCTACCTGTTTACAGGTCAACTGTAAGCCTCTCTTGATAAAAGTGTTGGCCAAATGCTGTATTCTAGACATACTGGTGGACAAATGGTGGTCCAGGTTCAGTTCCCATTAGCAGTAATCCTGACTCAAGGGCTTTTTTTTGATTAGGAAATGTATGGGAACTTTAGGCACAATAAACTGGAACTGCTGGCCATCGTTTCAAGGCTTCTGCTTAGGTCTAGTATCAAAAGACAGTAAGGGTATCGGAGGGTAGTCTCCTCTGTCCTTGGAAACATCTTGTAGCTCAGGCTGTGTTTGTTTTATACAGTCACCAAGCACTTTTACATGATCACCATATGAGCTACACTGGTATGTTGGTGTATCCTTTATTTTCAGAACCATGACTTAGTAAAGAGTTCAGGTGGTTAGGAAGACGGTCTCCACTGAATGAGTGCTGTTGCTCATATATTCACCCTCAACAGAGATGAAGCTTTGCTTGAGTGAAGAATATTGCAGCATATCATTTCCTGTCAGCCAGTAAATTAAGCTAACTAGGTGGCTAATTAGCTGAATTAGATGCTTTAGAGTGGCACAAAATGAACAAAAAGAAAATTTCCCAATTAATCACGGTTATTATAATGGTTTCCACTGTCTCTCAAGCAGGTGGAACATGTACAAGAATTTCTATCGGTTCCCTTATTTGAATGCACAACACCCTAGAAGTTTACTTTGTCTCACTATTTCAGATACAGAAGCCAAACTAAACAAACTTTTAAAGAATTACTACAGAAGCACTATTACCAGCACCATATATGCTCTATGGTGGTCCTATGGTGGTCCTGAACATTGAAGAACAGGGTAAAAAAGTATACAAAGAAATTAACAACAATCTGTAAGTGTAGAGCTACAAAGTAGTATTGTATGTGGTAGAAGAAGCTGATAATATGAACAATGAAGGCAGATTTTAATAAAGAGCTTACCAAGTAAATTTGCCTTTTAAGCCTATAACAGTTTAGCCCTGCCCATTCACACTGACATCATGAGAAGTGTTGTTTTGTGACCCCAGTACCCCAGTCATGATATTGGGAACCCTTGCCTAGGTTATCTTGTCATATTGTATTGAATTAAAGAACTCTGGGAATATAGAACCTGGGAACATAGGGCCCTGGGAACATATAGAATATATTGTCCAGGACACAGGGAATGTAGCACCACTGTAACATTGTGGTCTAAAATTATATAATCCTGGAAAGACATGGCCCTGGTTACATAAAATCCTGGGAATATAGAACCCTGAATTTAGTTCACTGGGAATATAGAACCTCGGAACATATAGAATTCAGGAATCTAGGACCCTATGATTCAGGACACCAGAAACATTTGTCCCTGGTAACATATGGCCCTAAAATTATATAATCCTGGTGACATAGGATCCTGGAAAGATAGAATTCTGGAACGTAGGACTCTGGGAATATAAAACCTGGGACCACGGGACCCTTGAAAAGGGCACAAAAATAGTCCCCTGTGATTTTAGGACAAAGGGAACATCCTGGGAAGATATAACTCTAGAACTTGGGAATTGAGGCATCTGGGAACATAGGACCCTGGTAACATATGGCCCTAAAATTATAAAACCTTGGTAACAGATGGCTCTGGTAACATAGAACTCTTCAAATATAGAACCTGGGAAAACAAAGGGCCCTGGGAACATACAGCAGTATGGAATATATTGGGGACCTGGGAATTCACAAATTAGGCAACATAGGATCCTGGGAACATGTGGCCTTAGGAACAGAATCTTTGGAAGATAGAATTATTGAACTTAGGACTCTGGAAATATAGGACCTGGGAACATGAACTCAGGAATATAGGGTCCTGGGATTTCAGAACACATGAAATATAGAACCCTGGTTACATAGAATCCTAAACGATAGAACCATGGAATTTAGAACCTGGGAACACTAGGATCTAGGGTGTCCATTATTGCCTCTATTATATATTATGAGCACAGGATTCAAAGGAAGTGTTAACAAGAGGTTAGTGGAAAAACTGGTCCCACATACAGAAGCTCCTAGTTTATGTTAATGTAATATTTCTTGCACATCAAAATTCACACTTCAGTAAATAAAGCTTGGGACTTCCTGAACGCGGTGGGCTCAAACATGATGCTGCATAAAAGACCACCTTTCTTTGACAACCACTTTTGCTGATTTACCTTCAGCAAACTTTGACATGCACAAACACTTCAGGGGCAACAAATCATAAGTTCCACCTTAGCTTCTGTAAAAGACACTGCTGTGCATATTTGATGAAAGGATACATTGAGAAAGAAATTACAAGTAATACTCCAAAGGAATTCAAATGGATCCTAATGTGTTAACCACTCGGGGAACTTCGGAGAAACCTACCTTGGCTGAAAGACCCAACCGCATCTTCAGCAACAAGCTCTTGCACTTTTTTCTTATTACGGTGTCCATCAAATCTTGATTTATTTGATCCCTGTCTTCCACTAGGACCATGTTCACAATGCTATTTTAGACCGGGCATGGTCTGCATCTTCATGTCCGAAGGACTTTGATGACGGGGTATAAATCCCATGCGTCATTTTAGCCTGAAAAGGATCCCAAGTTTTGCTGAAAGGGAACCTAACGTTTACCGAAACTTTTTGAGATGCCTAATAAGGTCCATGACGAATTTGTAATCTACATTGATTGTGTGCTCAAGCCTGTTGTTAGCCTGATTGTCCAACTCCTCGTGAGTGCAGTGATCAGTCTTTAATCAGAACTTAATCAAAACTCCCTCCAGTGTATTTGCATTCCTTAATATGTCTTTTACATAATTCCAATCAGTGAACACAGGAAAGAAGTGAAAAGGAGAAAACATTTGGCAGGAAGTTTGAGACAGCTGACGAGCAAATGCATGTAGGAAGTTTCACATGGAAGTCTGAGAAACTGCCCTGCCTTCTTGCCCTGCTGTCTCTGTTGAAGATTCACAAGACTTGTTTGTGGAAAACTTGAACAAACACATCCAGTTGTATCTCAGTTCAGCTGCCTTGTTGGAACCCACTCAGGCCCCATCGTCCGACATTCATTTTAGGACACCGGGAGCATATGGCCCTGGTAACATAGGATCCTGACAATACAGAATCCTGGAACTTAGGACTCTGGGAATATAGAACCTGGGAACATATAGAAAAATAGGGCCCTGGGAATTTAAGGCAGAAGGAACTTAGAACCCTGTTAACATAGGATCCTGACAATATTGAACCATGGAACTTAGGACTCTAGGAATTTAAAACCTTGGAACATATAGCACTCAGAAAAATAGGGCCCTGGAAATTTAGAGAATAAGGACCATATAACTCTGGTAACATAGGATTCTGAAAATACAGAACCCTAAAACTTAGGACTCTGGGAATATATAACCTGGGAACATACAGAAAAATAGGGCCCTGGGAATTTAAGGCTGAAGGAACCTAGAACCCTGTTAACATAGGATCCTGAAAATATTAAACCATGGCACTTAGGACTCTGGGAATGTAGAACCTTGGAACATATAGCACTCAGAAAAAAAGGGGCCCTGGGAATTTAGGGCTGATCCCTGGTAACATAGGATCCTGAAAATACAAATTCCTAGAACTTAGGACTTTGGGAATATAGAACCTGGGAACATAAATAACTAGGGCAGATGGAGCATAGGACCCTGCTTTATTTCCCTACTGGTTCCATTAGAGATTGTTTGTGGAAAACTTGAGCACACTTGCATCTCAATTCAGCTGCCTTGTTAGGTCCTATTCAGGCCCCACCATCTGACAGTTAATTTCAAATTAGGCCCCAACCTGAATGTCTAACTTTCAGCCAAGGTCAGTAATCCACGTGGATATGCATTAGCAATTTGTCTCTAATTAGCTGGAGTGTTGATGTCTGAGCATTGAATATTCAACAACACAAATATCACATTTATGGACACGCATGTAAACATGGTCCGTTTATGAAATTATGCATACAGTCTTCCTTATGTTTTCAGGCCTGTATACTCCCAGTGCACAATGAGGCCAAGTCTGTATGGCTCCAGGGTCCTATTTTCCAAGAGGTTCTCAGTGTCCAGTGTTCTCATGACTCTCATGTTGCTGAGGCTCTTAATTTGCTTACTGAATCGCTAGGAAACAGCTGTTTGTTTCTAGACTTATTTCTAATTGATCTTTTCTATTTCTATTTTTTATTGATCTATATTTTCAAAAAAAGAACTGGCTGAATGTAGGACACTGGAAACATAGGAAACTGGGGTTATGTGATTCTAATAATATATGACCCTAGAAACGTAGGGCCTTCAGATGATGTTATCCTGGGAAAACTAGAACCTTTGAATTTAAGACTCTGGGGAAAATAGAACCCTAGAATTTAGGACTCTGGGAATGTAGGACCTGAGAATATAGGATCCTGGGAATGTAGAACCTGAGAATATAGGATCCTGGGAATATAGAACTGTATGTATTAGGATTCTGGAAAAATATTGCAAGGAATCTAGATACACTTCCCATTTATTATAGCAGAGAAAAGCACTGGAACATACAGCACTAACAAATATAGAGCCCTGGGAATTCAAGAGTCCCCAGAAAATAAGAAGCCTAAAATAATAACATATTGCCCTGGTTATGTAGGATCCAGAAAATACTGAACCATGGAACTTAGGACTCTGGAATTGTAAAACCTGGGAACATGTTAAACTCTGGAATATAGGGCAGTGGGAATTAGGAACGCAGGGAACATAGGCCCCTGGTGACATAGGATCCTGAAAATATAGAATCCTGAATATTAGGACTATGGGAATATGGAAATTGGGAAACTATATCCACTCCCAGTTTATTGCAGAGAAAAGCACTCAAGGGTGCACTGGAACATATAGTAATATAGGACACAGGGAATTCAGGAATCTGGGAACAAATGACCCTGGTATCATAGAACCCTAAAATGATATAATCCTGGAAACATGTGGACTTGGTTACATAGGTTACTATGGCTATAGAAGCCTAGAATATGAAACTCTGGCAATTTAGGACTCGGGGAATGTAGAACCTGAGAACATAGGGCCCTGGTAACATATAGAACTCAAAAAATATAAGGCCCTGGGAATTTAGGAATCAGGGAACATAGGACCCTGGTTTCATAGGATACTGGGAATATAGAACCCTGAATATGAGGACTCTGGGAATATAGAACCTGGCAAACTATATCCACTCCCAGTTTATTATACCAGAGAAAAGCACTAAACTGTGCACCTTATAGGTATGTAGCCCCTTGGCCTGAAGCATTGGTCTACTGCATTAGAGGCTCATGCCTTGCATAGATACAGCTGCTGCTGGATCTCTTCTGAGGAGCGTCATTGATATTCTCCTCAGCTGTACTACGACTGGCCTCTTGTGTATACATTCACAGAGACTCTGCAACTTCTGCAAAGCTATAAAAGAATATTTTAAGGAAAGCCACGAAGACTAGCAAAGAATAAGATCCTGCATTGACTGACCACTTCTTGATTTCATTCATTCTTAGAAACACAGCAGTTTTACCCACTTTTGGAGGGAATCCTAACAAGCCGGCCAACGCCAAAGCAACGTGGATGTCTTTATCATGACAGGATCTCAAGTTGCTAAATTCCGAGACGTGTCCAGTTGTGACTTTTTCGACAGTCGCTTTGGCTCCCAGTGGTCCTGCTTGCTGTTGTTGTCCCTTGTCAGAATGCCATCTTCGATTTGGGACAAGGCCGCCGCCAGTCAAATTAAAGAGTGGCAGTCCTCCGTCTCGTCCGAGCCCGCGGCTCCCGGCAGTGGCTAATGATGTTACAGGCTTTGAGTGGGTCTTCATTAAAATCTGATCAGTCAAGATTGTGCCATGCTCTGAGAGTGAGAATAGCAGAGTGGCTCTGGGTCTGTGCTACCAGGATGGGAACACAACAGGGATGAAAAGCCCAGGCTCTTCGTGTTACCACCACAGCTCATTCTTGGTGGAGAAGTTTGGGCTTGGTGCTAATATAAGAGGAACTAAGAGAATTATTCATCCGGAGCAGTGGCATGGAGGGTTAGTGGTGCTTAAGAAATAGTTGGAACTAGATAGCATGTGTGGGATAGTAACCGGCCTGCATTACTAACCATCCATTATTACCAATGTTATCATATGACCTCCCTTAAGTTAGTGGGAGCTAACCTGTTATAGATTAGGGTTTATTAATTATTAACAATATTTGAACCCCCTCATTTCAGTGGTCCTTCATGGTCATATAGACCTTCATGGTTATATAAAGCCACTTATTGCCAGTTTCTTAGTTTAATGGTGCAGTACTTACATTCTGAAACCCCAGCTTTCTTGTTCCACCTTAAATGTTGCAGCAGCTACATTCTGGTGCTTTACCATCTTCTTCTATTTTCCCGTTCCACCTTAAACAGTGAAGCAGTGACGTTCTGGTGCTTTAGCATCATGCTCAATTTTCTTGTTCCACCTTAAACTATGTAACAGGGACATTCTGGTGCTTTAGGGTCCTTTATTTCCACTACATTGAAGTTAACCCTTATTTTCAATGCAACCGAGCATTTACAATGTAAAGAGACAAAAAAAATTAAATTAAATTAAAATCAAGAATTTAATCAGGGAAGCTAAAATAAGAAACTTTATGAGTAAAACAATAATAATAAATTATAAAAATATTTTAAAAACAGGCAAACAATAATAAGAGTTAAGAAGAAAATAAATGTAAAACAATGAAATAAAGAGATAATAATTAGACAATAGAATATAAACACAATGAAGTAATAGAAGATTAAAACATGAAGTAAATTAAATACACCAAGATTATTAAGACAGTAAATGATGAAATAATGAGCTTGGATAGATAAAAGGACAGAAACAAATAAATAAATTAGGTAAAAAGCCAAAAATAGAACAGGAAATAAAATAAATATAAAGATGAATTGAAAAAAAAATAAAATACATAAAATTATCTTATATTGATAAGATAAAGACTTTGTTTTTCTGTTTTACCTTTAGCCATTTTTATATATTTTATTTATTTTTAATTTCATCTTTATATTTATTTACATTTAGTTACACATTTACATTCTGGTGCTTCTGCTTCTGTTTTCAGTTTTCCTGTTCCACCTTAAATGATGCAGCCGTTTCTGCTTCTTGTAAGAATTTTCCCGTTCCACCTTAAATGGTGCAGCAGGTCCATCCAGATGGTCCAATTTCATGATTTAACTTTCCCGGTCCACCTTAAACGGTGCAGCCGGGACATTCTGGCACTCCAGCTTTTTGTTTAAGGTGTATTTTTTTATTTTAAAATTTTACCTTAACAAATATAATGTAACATAATTGGTGGTTAGTTCTGATTGAGCTTATTTTGTCCATGTTGTTGTTTGTGTAGTAAGAAGTGCAAATTAAGTGTATTATTTGAAACTACTGAGTAATAAAGTTGTTATTACCTAATTGCCTGTGTAATAAGTATGTAATTGCCTCATTATATATCGTTGCTGCCCAATGAAAAACAAGCATCTCCAAAATTGCAACTTTACAGGAGAGACCAAAAACGTACTTTACTTTCAATGTAAGTCAATGGAACTAGAATTTTTTCCAAGCTGTTTTGGAGCCCTTCTATTGGTCCATTCATCATGAAATTTTTATACAATGTAAACAACCATTGACGGGTTCAAATGATGTGGAAAACTCAAAATGGACAAAAATGGAGATGGACTCTCTCTTATGAGTTAAGTAAGGGTATCCTGTGGCGGAGCAGGCTCTACAGCATGTCTTCAAACTCTCATCTCTGTCCTCCTTCTCGTTCCCTCGCAGAAGGAGAACTCATGCGGCCGTAGCCTCCGAATCCGAGGACAGCGGCTCGTTTCTCTCTCATATAGAAGCTTAGCTGAAATAACACCTTCATGGCGAAAGCCAGAGGTGTTTAGGGGCCTCATTTCAGAGACATCGCAGCTGCAGTGGAGGAAAAACAACAGTTCTCCTTACCTGCGCCTCCTCTCTCGCCTCCTCTCAGTTAAGAGAGAAAACCACTCTTCAGAGAATACTACCTGTTACCCCCCCCTCCCCAACGTCTAGAGGCACTCTGCTCCTCATCCCACTCCTCTTCCCTCCTGCTTTCCAGTGGAGCTAAAGGTTCCATCATCCACCCCCTACACCGTCCCCTCTCATCGCCCGCAGGACGAACAGCTCCATCAGTGTTTTTTTTTTTCAGGCGAAGGGAAAACACCTCATCTGAATTCCCTCTCTCTCTCTCTCTCTCTCTCTCTTTCCGCCTTAAGGCAGGTTTCTCTCTGAGGAACGTCTGAGAAATGCGAGTAGGTACTGAAAACAGCGGTGATCAGCAAGATATTAGAAATATTAGCCACGTCTTTTGTCTAAAGCTGAACTTAATGATTCTTGTTCCACCTTAAATAGTGCAGCAGTGAAGTTCTGGTGTTTTAGTGTCTTGTTCAATTTTCCCGTTCCACCTTAAATAGTGCAGCAGTGAAGTTCTAGTGTTTTAGTGTCTTGTTCAATTTTCCCGTTCCACCTTAAATAGTGCAGCAGTGAAGGTCTAGTGTTTTAGTGTCTTGTTCAATTTTCCTGTTTCACCTTAAATAGTGCAGCAGTGAAGTTGTAGTGTTTTAGTGTCTTGTTCAATTTTCCCGTTCCACCTTAAATGATGTAACAGGGATGTTCTTGTGCTTTAGCGTCTTGTTTCAATCTTCCAGTTCCACCTTAAATGATGCAGCCGTTTCTGCTTCTTGTAAGAATTTCCCGTTCCACCTTAACTAGTGCGGCAGTGATGTTCTGGTTCTTCAGTTTCTTGTAAGAATCTTTTCATTCCACCTTAAATGGTGCAGCAGTTACAACCTGGTGCTTCTGTCTCTGGTTTAAATTTTCTTGTTCCACCTTAAACGGTGCTGCAGTGACGTTCTGGTGCTTTAGTGTCTTGTTCAATTTTCCGTTCCACCTTAAATGGTGCAGCCGTTCCATACTGTTGTGTCAGCTTCCTGTAAAAATCTGCTCATTCCACCTTAAATGGTGCAGCAGTTACATCCAGATGGTCCAACTTCTTGATTGAACTTTCCTGTTACATCCAGATGGTCCAACTTCTTGATTGAACTTTCCCGTTCCACCTTAAACGGTGCAGCAGTTACATCCAGATGGTCCAACTTCTTGATTAAACTTTCCCGTTCCACCTTAAATGGTGCAGCGGTTCCATCCAGATGGTCCAACTTCTTGATTGAACTTTCCTGTTCCACCTTAAGTGGTGCAGCAGTTCCATCCAGATGGTCCAACTTCTTGATTAAACTTTCCCGTTCCACCTTAAATGGTGCAGCGGTTCCTTCCAGATGGTCCAACTTCTTGATTGAACTTTCCCGTTCCACCTTAAATGGTGCAGCAGTTCCATCCAGATGGTCCAACTTCTTGATTAAACTTTCCTGTTCCACCTTAAATGGTGCAGCAGTTACATCCAGATGGTCCAACTTCATGATTGAATTTTCCTGTTCCACCTTAAATGGTGCAGCAGTTCCTTCCAGATGGTCCAACTTCTTGATTGAACTTTCCTGTTCCACCTTAAACGGTGCAGCAGTTCCATTCAGATGGTCCAACTTCTTGATTAAACTTTCCCGTTCCACCTTAAATGGTGCAGCAGTTACATCCAGATGGTCCAACTTCATTGTTGAACTTTCCCATTCCACCTTAAACGGTGCAGCTGTTCCTTCCAGATGGTCCAACTTCTTGATTGAACTTTCCTGTTCCACCTTAAACGGTGCAGCAGTTACATCCAGATGGTCCAACTTCTTGATTAAACTTTCCCGTTCCACCTTAAATGGTGCAGCGGTTCCTTCCAGATGTTCCAACTTCTTGATTTAACTTTCCCGTTCCACCTTAAATGGTGCAGCAGTTCCATCCAGATGGTCCAACTTAAAATAAATAGGGCTTGTTTTAACTTTGTTCTTCAAACTGGAGCTCAGGATCTGATCTACTTCACTCACAACAACATATTCATGTTACTTTGTATAGTATGTCTGATTATTTACATCTGTTCTAATCAGATCTGCTGTTCTTACTGGTGAACATACAAATAAGAAAAAATAAATAAATAAAAAAGGGAAAAAGCCAAAAATAGAAGAGGAAATAAAATAAATATTAAGGTGAATTGAAAAATAAATAAAATAAAATAAAATAAAAAAACATATAATGGCTAAAGGTAAAACACAAAAACAAAGTCTTCTACTTATTAATATAAGATAATTTTATGTATTTTATTTTATTTTATTTTCATAATTTACTTTCTTCATAATCTTGGTGTATTTAATTTACTTCATGTTTTAATCTTCTATTACTTAATAGTGTTTATATTTTATTGTCTAATTATTATTTCATTGTTTTACATTTATTAATTAATATTGTTTGCCTGTTTTTTTTTATATTTTTATCATTTAATTCTCGTTGTTTTACTCAAAGTTTCTTATTTTAGCTTAAGATTAAATTCTTGATTTTAATTTAAATTTATTTTTTAGTCTCTTTACATTATAAATGCTCGATTGCATTGAAAATAAGGGTTACCTTCAATGTAGTGGAAATAAAGGTTAATTGATTGATTAATTGATTGATTGATTGATCAGCTTAGGTGCCTCAGACTTTGGCGCAGTTGTCCACCAACCTACACACGATTTCCAAGATTTTAACTCTTTCGTTTCCAGCTCAAACATAACAATAACTTAGGATCATTTATATCCAGCATGGACGACCAATCAAAGGTAACCGGCGTCGTCAGGGCTTCTGAGGAGTCTGTGTACAGCTCAGCACTCGTCGTCAGGGAAAGTGGAGGAATGCGAAGCCCCCGCGTCTTGTAGGCCGTGTTTTTTTTGCTGATGCGTCGGGAATCGAAGACAAAGCGCCAGTGGAGCCCACTCCTCTTCAACAAAGCTCCGACTGTACGCTCGCTCACGGGTTCCCTCCGCAGCTCCCTCGCTCACGTTCTCCACCGCTGGAGGTCCAGAAGCTTCATGAAGAGATGGAGCTGAGGACAGAGTGCAGTGTTAACCTATTACACCAGCTTCTCCCCTCTCTCTCTCTCTCTCTGGCTCACTATCTCTCTCTTTCTCTCCCTCTCTATCTTTCTCTCACTCTCTTCTCTCTCTGGCTCTCTCTATCTTTCTCTCTCTTTCTCTCTCTCTCTTTCTCTCCCTCTCTATCTTTCACTCTCTCTCTGGCTCTCTATTTTTCTCTCACTCTCTGTCTCTCTCTTTCTCTCTCTCTTTCTCTCAGTTTTTCTCACTCTCTCTCACTCTCTCTTTCTCTCACTCTCTCTTTTTCACTCCCTCTCTATCTCTTTCTCTCACGCTCTCTCTCTTTCTCTCTCTCTCTCTCTCTCTCTCTCTCTCTCTCTGGCTCTTTCTCTCTCTTTCTCTCTGTCTCTCTCTCACTCTCTCTCTTTCTCTCTCTCTTTCTCTTTCTCTCTCTCACTCTCTCTGGCTCACTATCTCTCTCCTTCTCTCCCTCTCTGTCTTTCTCTCACTCTCTTCTCACTCTCTTCTCTCTCTATCTTTCTCTCTCTTTCTCTCTGTCTCTCTTTCTCTCTCTCTATCTTTCTCTCACTCTCTCTCTGGCTCTCTCTCTCTTGGCTCTTTCTCTCTCTTTCTCTCTCTCTTTCTCTTTCTCTCTCTCACTCTCTCTGGCTCACTATCTCTCTCTTTCTCTCCCTCTCTATCTTTCTCTCACTCTCTTCTCTCTCTGTCTCTCTCTATCTTTCTCTCTCTTTCTCTCTCTCTCTATTTCACTCCCTCTCTATCTGTTTCTCTCACGCTCTCTTTTTCTCACTCTCTCTTTTTCTCTCTCTCTCTTTTTCTCACTCTCTCTCTCTCTCTTTTTCTCACTCTCTCTCTGTATCTCTCTCTCGCTTTCCCTCTCTATCTTTCTCTCACTCTCTCTCTCTGGTTCTCTCTATCTCTCTCTTTCTCTCTCTCTCTTTCTCTCCCTCTCTATTTTTCTCCCACTCTCTCTATCTCTTTCTCTCACGCTCTCTCTCTCTCTTGTTCTCTCACTCTCTCTTTCTCTCTCTCTCTCTCTTATTCTCTCACTCTCTCTTTCTCTCTCTCTCTCTGGCTCTCTCTCTCTTGTTCTCTCACTCTCTCTTTCTCTCTCTCTCTCTCTCTGGCTCTCTCTCTCTTGTTCTCTCACTCTCTCTTTCTCTCTCTCTCTCTCTGGCTCTCTCTCTCTTGTTCTTTCACTCTCTCTTTCTCTCTCTCTCTCTCTGGCTCTCTCTCTCTCTTGTTCTTTCACTCTCTCTTTCTCTCTCTCTCTGGCTCTCTCTCTTGCGCCCAGATGAATGACAGCAGCCTCAGTCTGACATTAAAAGAGAAGGATGGGTTGGTGGGAGAGCTTATCACAGGGGAGCATGAGCCTGAAACAGGGCAGAGAGAGCAAGAGAAAAAGAGAGAGAGAGAGAGGGGTTTATTCACTCTTTTTCAAGCCTCTGACATGACTCAAAGCCTCCGACTCTCGCTCTATAGCCAGACTGAGTGAGCGATGTGCTTGGAAAGTGAGATGTGAGGTAAAGGAACTCAATTACCACCTACGGACTCAACAATTCAATATATACATAATCTAATAACCAGTCTATAAACCATACAGGAGCTCCACCTACAGACTGTAGTTCATCTGATTCTCTTATACTTTATTACTCTGTTCTTTAATGATCAGGACCCCCACAGGGCCACCACAGAGCAGATACTATTAGAGAGGTGGGTCTTTCTTAGCACTACAGTGACACTGACTACACTGATGAAGGACTAGAGGAACACAAACTGTGCAGCAGCAGATGAGCTACTGTCTCTGACTCTACATCTACAAGGTGGACCAGCAAGTAGTGTCTAATAGAGTGGACAGTGAGTGGACACAGTTTTTAAATACTTGAGTAGAAGGACATTTGGAGGAGAAGGTAGGTCTTGAATGGTTGAATAGTTTTTGAATAGAAGGATGTCTGGTGGAGAAGGAAGTAGTAGTAGTACGCCTTGAGGAGTACACCTGATGTAGGAAATCTGGAGGAGAATGTAGTTCTTGAGTAGAAGGACGTCTGGAGGAGAAGGCATTTCTCAAGTAGGGGGATGTCTGGAGGAGAAGGTAGTTTTTGAGTAGAAGTACGTCTGGAGAAGAAGGTAGTTCTTGAGTAGAAGTGTGTCTGGAGGAGAAGGTAGTTTTTGAGTAGAGGCACTTGAGTAGAAGAAGGTAGTTCTTGAGGAGAAGTTTGTCTGGAGGAGAAGGTAGTTCTTGAGTAGAAGCACTTGAGTAGAAGATAGTAGTTCTTGAGAAGAAGTGTGTCTGGAGGAGAAGGTAGATATTGAGTAGAAGCACTTGAGCAGAAGAAGGTAGTTATTGAGTAGAAGTGTGCCCAGAGGAGAAGGTAGTTATTGAGTAGAAGTGTGTCTGGAGGAGAAGGTAGTTATTGAGTAGAAGGACGTCTGGAGGAGAAGGTAGTTGTTGAGTACAAGTGTGTCTGGAGGAGAAGGTAGTTCTTGAGTAGAAGGACGTCTGGAGGAGAAGGTAGTTCTTGAGTAGAAGCACTTGAGTAGAAGAAGATAGTTCTTGAGATGAAGTGTGTCTGGAGGAGAAGGTAGTTCTTGAGTAGAAGAAAGTCTGGAGGAGAAGGTAATTCTTGAGTTGAAGGACATCTGAAGGAGAAGGTAGTTCTTGAGTAGAAGGACGTCTGAAGGAGAAGGTAGTTCTTGAGTAGAAGGACGTCTGAAGGAGAAGGTAGTTTTTGAGTAGAAGGACGTCTGGAGGAGAAGGTAGTTTTTGAGTAGAAGGACGTCTGAAGGAGAAGGTAGTTCTTGTGTAGAAGGACGTCTGAAGGAGAAGGTAGTTCTTGAGTAAAAGGACGTCTTAAGGAGAAGGTAGTTCTTGAGTAGAAAGACGTCTGGAGGAGAAGGTAGTTCTTGAGTAGAAGGACGTCTGGAGGAGAAGGTAGTTCTTGAGTAGAAGGACGTCTGGAGGAGAAGGTAGTTCTTGAGTAGAAGGACGTCTGAAGGAAAAGATAGTTCGTGAGTAGAAGGACGTCTGAAGGAGAAGGTAGTTCTTGAGTAGAAGGACTTCTGGAGGAGAAGGTAGTTCTTGAGTAGAAGGACGTCTCGAGGAGAAGGTAGTTCTTGAGTAGAAGGATGTCTGAAGGAGAAGGTAGTTCTTCACTTTCTATGTAAGTCAGTGGAACCAGAATGTTTTTGGAGCGATTTTTGAGCATTTCTATTGGTCCATTCATCCTGAAATTCTCACACAATATAAAGGTTAGCTGTCGTGTTCAAATGATGTAAAAAAATAAAAATCCACAAAAATGGAGAATCTTTGGAAAGCAACTATCCTTCACTATAAAGTGATAAATCAAGACATCTCAGACAACAGGCAGTGTTTTCATAACCTTTCCATACATTCGTGTGAGGGAACTCTTAGACCTTCTCCAAACTGCCAGTCCAAATCGGATTTCTGGCATATCCAGATTGATTTTTGATCATCTAGACAATAAAAAAATCACATGAAATCTGATTTTTGCAATCGGATTTGTTACCAACGCGTATCATTCTAGACGCTCAAATCGGATTTCCAAGTGTCAAACAAGCGACAAACGATGATGAAACTCAAACCCAGAGTGATGGAGGTGCTGAGATTTGCTACATAGTTATTAATGCCCGAGTCCTCACCACAACAGCCCGTGCAGTTAGGTTGGTGGCGTCTGGACGCACAAATGCGATCTGATCACTTGCCCCTGACGGTCGTGCCCAAAGATCTAATTTGAGAGACAAATCTGATTTACCTGCACTCTGAGCAGCCTTGGAGGCATTAAACTCTTCAGACATCTGTGGCTCCCATCATCACCACCATGACAAATAGGTTCCCAGGATCGGAGAACTTCACAGCAAACAAACTCTGAATGATCGTTCGTCCAGGTTCATCTGAAGATCTTGATTGTTTTGAGAGCTTATTTATGTGAAGCAGCTTCAAGGGCTCAATATCTCAAAGATCAACATCAGTTTAGTTATTGCAATTAACATATTGTCAATTGACAATTTCAAAACTGGAACTTTACAGGAGGGGCCAAAAACTGTCTTTGCTTTCAATGTAAGTCAATGGAACCAGAAATATTCCCAAGCTTTTTTTTAGCATTTCTATTGGTCCGTTCATCATGAATTTTTCTTACAATGTAAACGGCAGCTGTTGTGTTCAAATGATATAGAAAAATGAAAATCATCAAAATCATCCAAATGGAGCTGTAAAGTCTTTGTCTAACTTATTTTATAACAAATTGTTCTCCAACGTTGCTGAATTGCTTGTAAGTCTTGTAAGGATGGTATGACCAGGTAACCTAGATATCACACAGCCCTCCATGCTTGAAACAAGACCACGCAACTGGAAAAATAACCGCCCTTCGTCTGTTTGGACCACAGCTTTTACTCTATTCTGTGATTTCTTTATTTAAGGGTCCACTCTTTGTTCGTCCCCACCCATATATTTCTTTAAGATCGTACCTCATCCATGAAATTCAATTGCTTTTGTGTAATTAGGAATTAGTCAGGAATGGGACTGGCCATAAATCACGCCCCGCTCTGAGAGAAAGGATTGTCCAGTTGACTGGCTCCTGCGGAAATACATACACGGGCATTCAAATCGGGTTAACTCTGTAGGTACTGCTGTTGTTTCTTCAGACTTAGTGTTGGGGAGAATATCACTGATGTATTGTTCTCTGAGTAATAATATATTAATTGTACTAATATATATATATATATATATATATATATATATATATATATATATATATATATATATATTGTTAATGTGAGTGAATGTAAAAAGGGTTTTGTTTTATCTGATTTTGAAGCATTTCTATTGGTCCATTAATCAAGATTAGCGGTCGTGTTCAAATAATGTAGAAAACTAAGAATTGACATGAATGGAGATACATATTTTTTCTTTGGACAGCAATGATTTACATCCAAGAAAAAGAAAAGTATCTTCAAAATATCAACTTTCCAGGAGAGACCAACGACTGACCTTACTTTTAATGCAAGTCAATGGAACCAGATTTTTTTCCAAGCTATTTTAGAGCATTTTTATTGGTCCATTAATCAGGAAATTTTCAGACAAGATAAACGGCAGTTGCTGCGTTCAAATTATGTAAAAAAATAAAAATGAAAAAATAAAAATGTAGACACTTGTTTAGATATATTTTTATTTTACAGCCTTATTTGAACACGGCAGCTGGCATTTACCTCGTTTGAAAGTTTCGTGATGAATGGATCAATGGAGATGTTCCAAAGCAGCTTGGGAAATGGGACTTGCATTGAAAGTAATGACAGTTTTTGGCCATATATATATATATATATATATATATATGGAAACAACCCAGTATTATTTAGTTCTCATCTAATACCTGCTTTGACTGCTCAGTACTTCATTAAGCTAAATCAAGATTGCTGCTGAAGGAACTGAACACATTCATACAATGTCTGGGGCGTCCAGGAGAAATCTGGAACCTAACTTTGTTCTTCAAACTGGAGCTCAAGATCTGATCTACTTCTCTCACAATAAGATATTCATGTTACTTTTTATTGTATGTCTGATTATCTACATCTGTTCTAATCAGATCTGGTGATGTATGTACACTTATTGCTTAGACAAAGGCTGTTAAACTACCAGCGTAGGAGCCTCAGACTAATACATAGAGGTTGAAATAGTCTATAGGGTTAAACTTATAGGGTCTTCTATTCTCAGCCCACTCTCTACTTTTCCCCGGTCACCTATTTTGCAGCAAACACATCATCTGGCTAATCTTCTCATTTACCTAAAATGTTATGTCCCTGCAATTTGGCCCTCTGTTTCACGCCGAGTCTGAGTGTAGAGCCTCTCGTCGGCGTCCAGGAGAGAGTGAGCAGGCCTGTAATTTAGACCGAGATGAGAGGAAGGCACTTGACTCCTCTGCCTCGCCTCTTCAACCGTGGCGGCCGAGCGCTCGCTGCCGCCGTACCTGCCGGATTTCTGCGCTTTAGAGCTGCGCGAGGGGGCTCGAAACGCGGCGGTGGGTTAATAACACTGTCTCATTATCCCACCGCTCCGTCATTGTAATGGATGAAAGGCAGAAGCGCCACGGGTGCTAGCTCGCTAGCATTAGCGTGATTACGGCCCTTTATGAGGAAATGAGGGGATTGTTAACGCTTGATCCCCTTCACCTCCTCTCGACGGCAACACGGCGCCCCCGGCCCGAAATCCCACCCGAATGGGGTTGGCTCAATATAGCGATACACCAGGACGAGTGGAAGGGGAAGTGGACGGGAAGGCCAGCCCGAGTGTTTTTAAAAATACTGAGAGAAATTTATATCCAGCATTTCTTTGGAAATCAAGACCAGAACCAGGGACGTCTTGGCGTCCTCCACTCATCTAGGTAGTGGAACATTGCTGTGAGGAATTGGGAATTTCTGTCATAACTGTGTTATACATGCAACGACAATGTAAAAACTAGGGATGTACACAGTAGTTACATAAGCATATCTCCATTGAAGTCTTTACTTTCAATGCAAGTCAATGGAACCAGAAGTTTTCCCAAGCTGTTTTGGAGCACTTCCATTGATACACTCATCACCAAAATCCTACACCTTGTAAATGGCAGCTGCCGTGTTCAAACGATGCAGTAAAACAAAAATGGTTAAAAATTGATTTGTTTTTCTTTGGACAGTGAAGATATCAAGAGGTTGACTGGCTGAGGTGGTTTTAATCCATGCCTAACAGAAACAGTTGCTAGTTGTAGTGATGTTTTTTAAAGATCAGCAGTAACATTATCTAATAACTGTGTAGTTACACATGTAACAGTAATGTAAGTTAGGGCTGGGTATCGCCCTAGGTCCCAATTCAATTCAATTTTTGATTAGATTCGATTCAATCCAATATCGTTTCATTTAGTTTTGTTTGAATATGAAAAGAGATTTTCAAAGAACTAATGTGAAACACTCAACCTCCCATTACTAAAAACATTAGTGTTTATATGTTTATATACCGTCCTGGTTTCTGAATTCGAGGGGGCTGGAATGCTAATTTTAAAGGTTGATCTCAGGTTTATATGAATCGATATAAGATTATTCAAATTTAAATTGAAAAATCGATTTTTAAACACACCCCTAATGTAAGTATTAATGATGTAGCCACTGGTACACATACATTACAGCAGTACAGTTTATGTAGCTGTAGCCGACTCAACTTCGGATGGTGTCCGATGTAAAGGGAGCCACTGTGCTGAATAACAGTCGTGACCACTGATGGTCACTGGCGTCTATATATTGTCTATTTATTGTATGTTTGCACTGTTTTACATATATAATGCTGCCCTGCTGTAGAGTTGTATCTGAGCCTCACCCCAAACATTTCAATGCATGTTATGTTCTGACTTGATGTGCAAATGACAAATAAACTTAAAACTTGAACTACATAAACTAAATAACATCCGTAACATAGTTACACATGTATATATTGATTTTAACACGACAGCTGTTCTTTTAATAATGTAAAGGTTTCATGATGAATGGACCAATAGGAAGTCTCCTTACATTAACTTAACATTTAAAGTTAAGAAGGTTTTTGGCCTGTAGCGTTACCATTTAGGAGATACTTGTTACAGATACTGCGGTTACATTCATGTTATTACCAGTGAGACCCCTTTTAGGCATAGACCCCCTTACATAATCACATAGGCGTAACTACATAAGCTGTACTGTAATCCATCTGTAACAGTGGCTACATCACTAGTAGATACATTGTGTAGCTACACAGTTATTAGAGATACTGAATATAAAGTGGGATTGGATTTGATTGCATCCGGTCACAAGGGCATTCGTGAGCTCAGGTACTGATATAAGATCAGCAGCTCAACCTAAAGATGTTGGATGGAGCTCCATCTTCTAGTGTTTGACTGCTCTACAACCCAATGCTGGGGGCTTAATACCACTCTAGCCAACTCTCGGTGGTCTTAGGCTATAGGCAATGCTGTTCTACAGAGTCTGTCTCTGTGATTGGTGTATCTTAAAGTAGCCAAATGAAAAGAAGTGTGTGTTTTGGGGATCTGCTCTGAGTGAGTACAGGCTGGTTGGCGGCTGTAGGTTAAATGAAACCATGAGGTTTGGGTTCGGTCGAAAATGAATGGGACTCTATGGGGATGAAAAAGAGGGCTGGAAAAAAACAACAATGAGACGAGTGCGGGTCAAACCAACACTGCAGTCGTGGTCGGGGGTCTGCCCTAAGTCAGAATATGAGAAACCATGTCTGTTGGTCGAGCAGAAGTTTAGTAGACTGGCGGCACTTTTCCATCCCATTTATTCTCTATGGGAAAAAAATTCTGGAAAATTTGTAGTTTTCCGGAATGAAACCAAAATTTTTTCCAAGCTATTTTGGAGCATTTCTATTGGTCCATTGGTCCAAGATACTTGTTGGAAACAACCCAGTATTATTTCCAGTTCTCATCTAATACCTGCTTTGACTGCTCAGTACTTCATTAAGCTAAATCAAGATTGCTGCTGAAGGAACTGAACACATTCATACAATGTCTGGGGCGTCCAGGAGAAATCTGGAACTACACTTCTTCAAACTGGAGCTCAAGATCTGATCTACTTCTCTCACAATAACATATTCATGTTACTTTGTATTGTATGTCTGATTATTTACATCAGTTCTAATCAGATCTGGTGATGTATGTACACTTATTGCTAAGACAAAAGCTGTTAAACTACCAGCTTAGGAGCCTCAGACTAGTACATGCAAACCTAAATCACACAATCATACTAGACAATCTGGAGTCGACTCCAGACAAGATCTGGAGGACACCCATCCTAATGGAGTTTAGTGGACGTAGGGGTCAGTTCTGGCCATTGACTACATGGTAAGTAGACTGTACCAATCTAGACAACAGAATCAACACAGATAGAGGGAGTCTGGTTCGATGCTGCAACGGGGCTGAAAATAAAAAAGAAGAAAACGTTGAGGCAAATTGAGAACGTAAACGTTTGGAGTCTGGAGGTTGTTGCATAAGAAGACGGAATGCTCCCGAGGCAAATTCTGGAAAGCGCTTATATAATGTCGAGCGAAATCTCTAACTTGAAGGTAATGAAAGAAATGCGCCTGGGGAAGGTTAAAGGCTGTTCGCAGCTGTGAGAAAGCGCCACAAAATATGATTGTCAATATACAGGTTGTTGAAAGCAGCTCTGTAGCCCAATTGAACAAAAAGGGCATTGTTGCAACAGGCGGTGGCGGAAAATAGCCTGATTTATTAGAGTTAGTGAGAATACTTTGGGCCTACACCGTCTCTGGAAAAGACAACGTAGACTAAAACCAAATTGGTTACCGGGGACCGTATTTCATTTATTTAGACTCCAGTCAGAATGTGTGGTTAATGAAAAAGCAGAACTGAATACATATATACATATATTTATATATAAAGTATTCACTCACCCATCCAAATCATTGATTTCAGGTGTTCCAATCACTTCCATGGCCACAGGTGTATAAAACCATGCAGACTTGGTTGCTCTCAGGAGCTGGTACCGTGATAGGACGAGTCATGAAGTTTCCTCACTACTAAATATTCCACAGTGGACTGTCAGTGGTGTTCTAACAAAGTGGAAGTGATTGAGAAGAACAGCAACTCCGCCACCAAGTGGTAGAACATGTACGATGACAGAGCAGGTGAGCGGATGCTGAGGAGCATAGTGCTCACCTACTTTCTACAGAGTCAATCACTACAGACCTCCAAACTTCATGTGGCCTTCAGATCAGCTCAAGAACAGAGCATAGAGAGCTTCATGGAATGGGTCTCCATGGCCGAGCAGCTGCATCCAAGCCTTACATCACCAAGCGCTATAGATGCTGAGGAGCATAGTGCACAGAGGTCACCAACTTTCTACAGAATCAATCACTACAGACCTCCATACTTCATGTGGCCTTCAGATCAGCTCAAGAACAGAGCATAGAGAGCTTCATGGAATGGGTCTCCATGACCAAGCAGCTGCATCCAGCCCTTACATTACCAAGCGCTATAGATACTGAGGAGCATAGTGCACAGAGGTCACCAACTTTCTACAGAGTCAATCACTACAGACCTCCATACTTCATGTGTCCTTCAGATCAGCTCAAGAACAGAGCATAGAGAGCTTCATGGAATGGGTCGCCATGGCCAAGCAGCTGCATCCAAGCCTTACATCACCAAGCAACATAATGCAAAGCGTCACCACTGGACTCCGGGAGAGGACCTTCATCTGTCGGCAGTCGCTATTGTTTAATGGCAATCAGTTCCAGAGCTGAGAAGTGCAGACTAATGTTGAATATGTGTCTTATTTTTAAAAAAGCCGTTAACAGGCCAACAAGAGAATCAGATTTGGTGAGAAAATCAGATTTGGGTCTTCTGGGACGTAACCAAAGTGCTGTTATCTCACAAGCTTTAACCTCTACTGTTGAAAAACCACAACTTGGAAGCCAAGGTGATTTGGTTTTGGTCTATATTTGACTCTAGGTTGTGGGTTTTGTAGTTAAAACTTGGATAGAGCTTGGATTGTGCGGCCAACTCTGCGGCTACAGTTCAAGTAAACTCACAGTTTTGGGTGTAGGATGGTTCGTTGGAGTGCTCCTCTGGCCGTCATTGGATTTGAAAATTTCTTAATTATTACTCATAATTTCTGCCTGCCAAATCTTAGCCGCAGGCAAGCGTTAGCCTTGATCCAGCGCAGTGGCCAGGTCTTTAAACTGGTCTTGAAATGGTCAGGCTACATTGTTGGACACTTCAAAACAGTCTGTGTGGAGTTTCTCATGATTTGCATAGCAGACCAAACTTTGCCTCCGGCGCCAGGTGATATGAAAATGAGGGTTCACTGTGTTAATGTGTGAGGCTCTTCAGATTGTTTCCCTCGCTGGTTCTTAATATCTGCCCGTGCCAGCTGGTACTGGACAAATCAGAGCACCACTGTGTCGGCCAGCTTCAGGAGCAGAACAAACAAACTGCATTAACAGGTGACATTTGTTTTCTGGCCTCATTGGTGGGAATGAAAAATAGGTCCTGCTCACCTTCGATCAACTCTGACAGTAGTGACAGTCAAGCTCTTACTGGCTCAGCATTCAGAAGTGTCTTCTCTTCTTAACCAGCTGCTCTATATTAAAGTGAGTAGGTCTAAGAGACGGCTTTCTCATACAGTGGCCAGTTAGTGGAAGTACAATGTAGGTGTTTCTAATAAAATGGCCAGTTAGTGGAAGTACAAGGTTGGTGTTTCTAATACAGTGGCCAGTTAGTGGAAGTACAAGGTTGGTGTTTCTAATAAAATGGCCAGTTAGTGGAAGCACAATGTAGGTGTTTCTAATACAGTGGCCAGTTAGTGTAAGTACAAGGTTGGTGTTTCTAATAAAGTGGCCAATTAGTGGAACAGCAATGTTGGTGTTTTTAATAAAGTGGCCAGTTAGTGTAAGTACAAGGTTGGTGTTTCTAGTAAAGTGGCCAGTTAGTGTAAGTACAAGGTTGGTGTTTTTAATAAAGTGGCCAGTTAGTGGAAGCACAATGTAGGTGTTTCTAATAAAGTGGCCAGTTAGTGGAAGCACAATGTAGGTGTTTCTAATAAAGTGGCCAGTTAGTGGAAGTACACGGTTGGTGTTTCTAATAATGTGGCCAGTTAGTGTAAGTACAAGGTTGGTGTTTCTCATAAAGTGGCCAGTTAGTGTAAGTACAAGGTTGGTGTTTCTCATAAAGTGGCCAGTTAGTCCAAATACAAGGTTGGTGTTCCTAATAAAGTGGCCAGTTAGTGGAAACACAATGTAGGTGTTTCTAATAAAGTGGCCTGTTAGTGTAAGTACAAGGTTGGTGTTTCTAATAACGTGGCCAGTTTGTGGAAGTACATGGTTGGTGTTTCTAATACAGTGGCCAGTTAGTGTAAGTACAAGGTTGGTGTTTCTCATAAAGTGGCCAGTTAGTGTAAGTACAAGGTTGGTGTTTCTCATAAAGTGGCCAGTTAGTGGAAACACAAGGTTGGTGTTTCTAATAAAGTGGCCAGTTAGTGGAAGTACACGGTTGGTGTTTCTAATAAAGTGGCCAGTTAGTGGAAGTACAAGGTTGGTGTTTCTAGTAAAGTGGCCAGTCCGTGGAAATACAAAATTGCTGTTTCCAATAAAGTGGCTTGTTAGTCCAAATACAAAGTTGGTGTTTCTAATAAAGTGGCCACTTAGTGGAAGTACAAGGTTGGTGTTTCTGACAAAGTGACCAGTTAAGAAAAAAAAGCACAATGTAAGTGTCTAATAAAGTGCCTAATGAGTGGAAGTACAAGGTGTATGTTTCTAATAAAGTGGCCAGTTAGTCCAAATACAAGGTTGGTGTTTCCAATAAAGTGGCCAGTTAGTCCAAATACAAGGTTGGTGTTCCTAATAAAGTGGCCAGTGATTGGAAGTGCAAGGTAGCTCTTTCTAGCGAACAGGCCAAATAATAGAAGTACATGGTAGCTGTTTCTAATAAAGTGGCCAGTAAGTAGACACTACAAAAAGTAGGGGGTTTCAAATAATATGGTCAACGCATTTGATCCCAGTTGCAGGAAATCTGGTGTTATTATTGTAATTTTTGTTTCTTATTCATTTACATTAGATTATTATGCAGTCACACAATTAGTACATGCTCATATTAATATATAGTTTGATATGTTGATAAGATATAGATTTTTGCAAAACAAGACTGAACACGTATTAATTTTTTTTCCAGAACAAAATATTCTCGACTCTAATTACAGCCCCGACTGAAAGCTCAGAATCTCGGCTTGTTTCAGACGTCTAGCGAGAAATAATTAGTCTAAATGTACGAGGAGACATTCAAGCTGTCCAGGTCCAGGCGGGGTTAATAAGCAGTGTAGAAACACGGCTCTCAGTGAAAGGATTCGTTTCCAGAGGTCTTTGGTCACATCAGCCCAGCTCGGTAACACCTACGCAGGCATGTCCAGCAGGATCGCAGGTGCTGGAGCCTGGAGACGGAATCAGGCTGGCACTGTTGTTCTAAGGCTACGGAACAATGTCATTGAGGGAAAACTGTGAAAAGATAAATACGGGCTGACTTTGTAAGAGTAGTGGCGCCGCAAATATCCCCGACACGCGCCGGCCCGGTTCAAAATTCATACGCAGCCAGCAGACTGAGGAGGAGAGACTAAAAGCAAGGCCTCTGGGGGGCGTCTTTGCTTGAGCGCTGTGTTATAATGATTGCCAGTGTTTGAGTGAAATGTGTCCGCAGGGACCCAGTGCATTCTGGGTAGGTGTGGAGTAATGCTGTGGGCGTTTTAGGGCTTAGGCTTTAGACTTATAAATGTAATAATATCAGTAACACACCTGCCAAGACACCACATATATATTGCTTTTCATTTTATTTGGCCAATTGTAGTGCAGGCACTGGGATATAGAGTATAGAGAGTGTATAGGAGTGCTTATTACTGCTTCTTGGACTAATATCTCCTTTTCTAACATAGTTATATTGTTTATTAACTAATATCTCATATTCTAGTTTAGGCCTATTGGGGCTGTTGATGGACTAATATCTCATTTTTTAACATATCTATATATATATCTATATTACTTATGAACTAATATCTCATATTCTAGTTTAGGCCTATTGGGGTTGTTACTGGACTAATATCTCATTTTTTAACATATCTATATATATATCTATATTATTTATTAACAAATCTCTCATATTCTAGTTTAGGCCTATTGGGGTTGTTGATGGACTAATATCTCATTTTTTTAACAAATCTATATATATCTATATTGTTTATTAACTAATATCTTATATTCTAGTTTAGGCCTATTGGGGTTGGTGATGGACTAATATCTCATTTTCTAATATATTTTCATTGTTTATTAACTAATATTTCATATTTTAGTTTATTGCGTTTTTTGATGGAATAATAACTTCTTTTATAACATATTTAGATTGTGTTTATATCTAGTGTGTAAAACTGTGTAAGGATGTATATGGACTAATATCTCCTATTCTAGTGTATAAGATTTTATACTAAAGATGTACATAGACTAATATCTCCTGTTCTAGTGTATGAGACTGTATACTAAAGATGTACATATACTAATATTTCCTATTCTAGTGTATACGACTGTATACTAAAAATGTACATAGACTAATATCTCCTATTCTAGTGTATAAGACTGTATACTAAAGATGTACATATACTAATATCTCCTATTCTAGTGTATACGACTGTATACTAAAAATGTACATAGACTAATATCTCCTATTCTAGTGTATAAGACAGTATACTAAAGATGTTTATGGACTAATATCTCCTATTCTAGTGTATAAGACTGTATACTAAAGATATGTATATACTAATATCTCCTATTCTAGTGTATAAGACTGTATACTAAAGATGTTTATGGACTAATATCTCCTATTCTAGTGTATAAGACTGTATAGTGAGGGTGTTTGTGGACTAATATCTCCTAGTGTGTAAGACTGTATACTAAAGATGTTTATAGACTAATATCTCCTATTGTAGTGTATTAGACTGTAAACTAAAGTTGTTTATGGACTAATATCTCCTATTGTAGTGTATAAGACTGTATACTAAAGATGTTTATGGACTAATATCTCCTATTCTAGTGTATAAGACTGTTTAGTGAAGGTGTTTATGGACTAATATCTCCTATTCTAGTGTATTAGACTGTAAACTAAAGTTGTTTATGGACTAATATCTCCTATTGTAGTGTATAAGACTGTATACTAAAGATGTTTATGGACTAATATCTCCTATTCTAGTGTATAAGACTGTATAGTGAAGGTGTTTATCGACTAATATCTCCTAGTGTTTAAGACTGTATACTAAAGATGTTTATGGACTAATATCTCCTATTCTAGTGTATAAGACTGTATAGTGAAGGTTTTTATGGACTAATATCTCCTAGTGTGTAAGACTGTATACTAAAGATGTTTATAGACTAACATCTCCTATTCTAGTGTATAAGACTGGATACTAAATATGTTTATGGACTAATATCTCTTATTCTAGTGTATAAGACTATATAGTGAGGGTGTTTATGGACTAATATCTCCTAGTGTGTAAGACTGTATACTAAAGATGTTTATAGACTAATATCTCCTATTCTAGTGTATAAGACTGTATACTAAATATGGTTAAGGACTAATATCTCCTATTGTAGTGTATAAGACTGTATACTGTATATGTTTATGGACTAATATCTCCTATTATATTGTATAAGACTGTATACTGAGGTTGTTTATGGACTAATATCACCTTTTTTAGTATATAAGCCTGTACACTGAGCGTATATGGAGTCATATCTCCATCTTTACTATACATGAGTGTTTATTAAGGTTGTCATATCTCCTATTATACTGTGTAAGACTGTATAATTATGTTATGTATATGGGCTAATATCTTTTTTTCTAGTGTGTAAGACTGTATACTAAAGATGTTTTTAGACTAATATCTCCTAATCTAGGGTATAAGACTGTAGACTGAGGGTGTTTATGGACTAATATCTTATGTTCTAGTGTATACTATCATTTGTTGAGGTTGTTTATGGAGTAATATATCCTACTCTATTGTACAGGGCTGTATAAAAAAATCTTTATGGACTCCATATCTCCTATTCTAGCGCATAAGACTATTCACTGACATTGTTTATAGATGATTTTCTTCTATTTTCTCACGTATGATGTCACTATTAAAAAGAATGACAAGATCATGCAAAGCACTTGTGGAAAGGCCTTAGTGTGAGGCATCTCAGCATGTGTCACTGTTTTCCTTCCTCAGCCTGGTTCAGATCCTACAGTTTAAACACGGCAGGGAATTGGATGGTGCTGGTGTAAACTGCATTATGGGTAAAGGCTGTAAAAAGCAGCATGACTATAATTGAATAAAGTGAATTGCACCCAAATTCCTGCCTCTGGCAACCATCGAGCCTCACTGCACAGACTGACTTTTTGTTGCTGTTGCTGTTGCTAGGTAATATAAAAACTATAACTAGGTTTTTGGCACAGGGAGTGGCTGCCAGTGTTCTGCGATGAGGATGATGGTATTGAGGGGGCTGCCAACATGCCACTATGACCAGTATAGACTCAGAAGGAGAGGGTCAGGAGTGAAGGTAGTGGTACAGTTTACCTGTACACAGCTAGGTGAAGGTAGTGTTACTGTTACTGGTATATATACAATTATGAAATGTATCAAGGACAGTATATCATTACAGTAGCCCAACAGCAATATTTAAAATAAGCTAAAGCTACATTTAGACCCACTCTTGAGCGAAACCAGTGATGGGAGACATTTTCAACATGCTGATGTGATGCAACAGGGGGTTTTGCTCTTAGTCATAAGAGTGACTGAAAGGTATAATCTTCCTAATTGCAGGCCCAGCTGTCTTGTACCTTTGTTCGTTATACGTGATGTCAGCAGGGGACACTGGGAATTGTTGTTCTTGTCTACTGAAGGATGAACGTGAGGCACAGTTTGGTTTGCCAGCTATTATTTGACACTCACATGCACAAATCGAGTTGGCGACAGTGCTGCGAGGACTGGCATCCACCTCCATGCCAATTTAGAACAGTACAGCTGCTGCAGTTACTGTACAACAAACTGATGTTGTAGCCAAGAAAAAAACACATGCCAGCTACTGTTTACAGAGCAACTGTGGTGAAACTAAGGCAACTTATTATAAGTGTTTTCAAACGATGATCTGAAACGAAGAGGAAATTATATTTGCAATAGGCTAATTCTCAAGTTAAGTCTCTTAGGTATGAATCCCAAGTCTCAGACTCACACCATCTGAATCTAGATCAATCCTTGAGTCTCTGAGGCACCTTGATGCCAAGTCTTGAGGTTCTGAGTCTCAGTGAGGTCGTGACGTTCTGGCTTGCAAATCTCAGTCAGGTCTTGAGTCTTTGAGGTGTGAGTCTGTGTTGCGTGTCGAGACTCTGAAGCATGAGTCTGAGTTGAGTCTCAAGTCTCTAATGTGTGGGTCTGAGTTAATTCTTGAGTGTCTGAGGCACCTCAATGTCAAGTCTTGGGGTTTTGAGTTGCAAGTCTGAGTTGTGTCTTAAGGTTCTGATTTGCAAGTCTCAGTCAAGTCTTGAGTCTTTGAGGTGTGAGTCTGTGTTGCGTGTCGAGACTCTGAAGCATGAGTCTGAGTTGAATCTCATGTCTCTGATGTGTGCGTCTGAGTCCATTCCTGAGTGTCTGAGGCACCTTAAGGTCAAGTCTTGGGGTTCTGAGTTACAAGTCGCAGTCAGGTCTTGAGTCTTTGAGGTATGAGTCTGAGTTGAGTCTTGGATCAGTTCTTGAATCTACTGAGGTGCCTTGAGCTCAACTGCTCAACTGAGGTTCTGAGTTGCTGGTTTCAGTCAGGTCTTGAGTCTTTGAGGTGTGAGTCTGTGTTGAGTGTCAAGACTCTGAAACATGAATCTGAGTTAAGTCCCAAGTCTTTGATGCATGGGTCTGAGTCAATTCTTGTCTGAGTGTCAGAGGCACCTTAAGGTCAAGTCTTGGGGTTCTGAGGTTGCAAGTCTGAGTCATGTCATAAGGTTCTGATTTGCAAGTCTCAGTCAAGTCTTGAAGTTCTGAGTGGCAAGTCGCAGTCAGGTCTTGAGTCTTTAAGTTATGAGTCTGAGTTGAGTCTTGAGTCAATTCTTGAATCCACTGAGGTGCCTTGAGCTCAATTCCTGAGGTTCTGAGTTGCTTAGTCAGGTTGTGTGTCTCTGATGTGTTTTTGAGTTGAGTCTTGAGTCTCTGAGGTGTAAGTCTGGGTTGACTATCTAAGATTTGAGTCTGAGTTGAATCTTGAGTCTCTGATGTGTGAGTCTAGGTTGAACATCTAAGATTTGAATCTTGAGTTGCATCTTGAGTCTCTGAGGTTTGAGTCTGGGTTGACTATCTAAGATTTGAGTATGAGTTGAATCTTGAGTCTCTGAGGTGTGGGTCTGGGTTAAATATCTGAGATTTGAGTCTGAGTTGAGTCTTGAGTCTCTGAGATGTGAGTCTGAGTTGAGTTTTGAGTCCCTGAGGTGTGAGTCTGGGTTAAATATCTGAGACGTGAGTCTGAGTTGAGTCTTAAGTCTCTGATGTGTGGGTACAAATTGAGTCTTGAGTCAGGTTAAGAGTTGAAGTTCTGAGTTTCAGTGAAGTCTTGAGTTTCTGAGGTGAGTTTGACTTTAGTCTTGAGTCCCTGAGGTGCGAGTCTGAGTCAGGTTAATAGTTGAAGTTCTGAGTTGCAAGTTTCAGTGAAGTCTTGAGTTTCTGAGGAGAGTTTGACTTTAGTCTTGAGTCTCTGAGGTGTGAGTCTGGGCTGGATATCTGAGACGTGAGACTGATTGAGTCTTAAGTCTCTGAGGTCTGATTCAGGTTAATGGTTGAAGTTCTGAGTTGCAAGTTTCAGTGAAGTCTTGAGTTTCTGAGGTGAGTTTGACTTTAGTCTTGAGTCTCCGAGGTCTATGTCAGTGCCTGAGCCTGAAATCTTCAAGTAAAAACTTTAGTTAAGTCTTAGATTGTTCATGTGATCATCATTCATACACAATGAGAGTTCACAAGCTTTTAATTCGAGTTCTGAGTCAAGTAGTACTAAGTCCGAGTAGAGTCAACCTGCTCTACCAAATTTCGCTTAGGCGTCAACTCAGGAAACTTGAGCTTAACTTAAACATGGCTGGTCCCATAGTCGGTCTATCTTTGCTGCTGCTTTTCCACATAACAACCTGCCTCCAACAACGTTCACCTCTACAGTGTCCTCACTGACTATTACTACATGGGAAATAATGATTAGCTCAACTGCTGCCTTTGTAGACTCCAGCGTTGACTTGACTGGCAGGTGACAGCCGTCGGTGTGCTGTGTCAGCAATATAAAGGACTTATTTCCTGCACGTGCAGGCCAGCGGTCAGCCTGCGAGCTCTATCAGTGAGCGGAGTGACGGGTCTACAAGCCCCGCCGTGTCTGCAGTATAAACCTGGCTCCGCCGATGCTAATGGCGCCGGGATTAAAAACTGTCAGAGTGATTGATAAGGGTTTCACAGGGGAAGACTTGGCATTTAAGAGACTATTATGTCCTAAAATGCTTTTAAAGCTCTTTTGATTAGCGCCACTGCGGTCATCTTGGGCGGAAAGTTTTAGCCCAGCTATGAGCGTCGGAGCAAACTGTCTTCTTTTGGGCCAGCTTCTTAGCATCTTAGGAAACTCAATTTTTGGCTATATTTATTTTTCTACATCATTTGAAAGCAGCAGTTGTCGTTTACCTTGCGTAAGAAATTCATGGTTGAGGGACCAATAGAAATGCTCCAAATTAGCTCTGGAAAAATTCTGGTTCCATTGACTTCTATTGGAAGTAAAGACGGTTTTAGTCCTCTCCTGAAAAGTTGCAGTTTTGGAGGTACTTGTTTACTTAATACTGAATATCTCTAATAACCATGTAGTTACACATGTAACAACAATGGAACTACTAACGATGTAGCACTCCTCTGTTTGTCACTTATTCATCCCTCATTCCTCCCTTGGGGTCCCATTCATTTAGACTGAACCCAAACATTATGGTTTCGTTCAACCTACAGCCACCAAACTGCCTATACTGACTCAGGGCAGCTCCCCCAACACTAATCCACAGACATACTGTTGTTTATGCGCCACCATCTTGCGATTTCTTCAGGAAATGCACCGTTCTAGCTATTATTATTTTTTTTTTATTTAATCGAACATACAACATGTATGAACATTCCTTTAGATAAAAAGTAATAGTAATTTAATATTAAACTTCATTAAATATATTAAAAACTAAAAATGACTTACCCTGAAAGTTCTGAGGGTTCCTTACTTGAACCGCAACGGTTTCTTCTATGGCCCAGCTGCAAGGAACCCTCTTCAGGATCTTTATGATGTAACACTCAACCACAAAATGTCTCATAGAAAAAAAAATAGTATTCATAAAAAACCTAATAGTTTCATTAAATCTACAGCTTCCAAACTGCATATATTCTTTTAAAGCATATCCAAAACCTCTAATCCACAGATATACTGACCTGCACTCCTCTATTTCTCATTTATTCATCCTTTATTCCTCCCATGGGGTCCCATTCATTTTTGGCCAAACCCAAATATTATGGTTTCATTCAACCTACACCCACCAAACTGTCTGTACTCACTCAGAGCAGATCCCCAACCACTAGTATCCGTATACATACCGATGCTCACTCCTGTATTTGTTGTTTATGGTTCAAGATTCAGATTCAGAGTTTTATTGTCATATGCACAGCAGAAACAGACAGTTACACTGTAATTCTTACTTTGCTGGTCCTCCATACACCAGTAGATAAAGATAGCAAAAAATGAAATAATAAAAAATATATACAAAATATATAAAGTATAAGAATATGTTGTAAGTTGAAGTTAATAAAATTAAAGTTATTATTTTTTAAAATTAAAAATAAAAAGTATAAAAAGTTACATGAATGTTATGGGAAAAAAATGTCTAATAAATGTGTAAAACCTAATAAAATTCAAATCTGTGCTGCTCTAAACAGCTGATCTGACTTGTTTGGCCCTTACAGTCGATCCGGGAGGTGACGGGTTACGTTCTGGTGGCTCTGAACCAGTTTGACTACCTGCCTCTGGAGAACCTGCGCATCATCCGTGGCACCAAGCTGTACGAGGGACGCTACGCCCTGGCCATCTTCCTCAACTACAGACGAGACGGCTACTCCGGCCTTCGGCAGCTGGGCCTCAAGAACCTCACCGGTACATCAACCTACGTCTGCCTCTCTCTCTCTCTCTCTCTCTCTCTCTCTCTTTTCTTTCCATCCCCTGTTCTCCACACTCGCTTGTTCTCTCCGGCTCGACCCTGAGCAGCTGTTATTGTAACAGGCCTCAATCAGCCCAGCAAGCCAATTATGATTCCGCCCGACTTGTTACGTAGCGACTCTGGACGGGGGAAATAATTACAGCCCTCTGAAGTGCATTTCAAATGTTTCTGGTTCTGACATTGCGTGACATTCCTGTTCCAATCAAATGCCTGTTCTTTGACCTGCCCTCGCACTTATTTTTGTTTTTAACCATAAAGTAAATTAATAGCTTTTCTAATTAAGCCTCAGAAAGCCAATGACTGCTCAAAGGGGCCCAGAGATAACAAATTTAACCCTCTTCTATAGTGAGCAATGAAGTTCATAATTGCTGTTATTACTTTTGTTATTAATATTAATATTAATATTAATATTAATATTCATATTAATATTAATATTATTTGGGTATAATGCCTATGTTTTAAATCCAAGTAAGCATAAAAACATGTAATTAGTTTTTAAAAAAGATAATTAGTCCTGCTAGATAGAGCTTGAAGTTAATGCTCATCAGTAGGGATGGGTTGCTTTGGTTAAGTCAAGCATCAGTTGATGTAGAAATCAGTTATAATTGGGAGATGTGTTTGGAAAACAGCCTGAAACTAGGTATGTCCACTTTATTTCGGGCAATATATAGAGGCCAGACATCCTGCAGTGTCCACAGATTTGAAGCCATTGGTTTTAATGCATCTATGTACCATCACGGTCCAAAGAAAACCATGTACCTCAACTTTTGTCGTGTTTTTATTTTCCACCATCATTCTGGTTCCTTTGACTTGCATTGAAATTTCAAACAATTTTTGGCCACTCCTGTAAAGTTGCCATTTCTTGGAGATACTTTCTTTGAAGAAACCAAGATTTGCTGTTGTGGTGTCCCACCAGTCAGCAACTCCCAACACTGCTCAATGCCTTAGTAGAATGCTCCAGTCATTATCGTCTATTGCGTTAGCTAACATTGCTGGCTTAATCATTCTTTTGCCATTAAAGTAGAACATAAACTTCCAATTAAACCAAACTTACTTCTAATCCTCAGTAGTTGTTATAGTTTAGTGGGTTGCTGCTCTCCATCGTGTAAACTGGGGTCCACTTCCCTGCCAAGGTAACCACCCTTGAGATAGATAGATAGATAGATAGATAGATAGATAGATAGATAGATAGATAGATAGATAGATAGATAGATAGATAGATAGATAGATAGATAGATAGATAGATAGATAGATAGATAGATAGATGTTACAAGTAAAGTTTAGGTCTCTCTGTATAAGAAATGAGTAGAAGAAGAAATGTGTGCCATATATGTGGAATGTAGATGAAGGCTCTGTGCTGCTAGCTACACCTAGTGGTTCTTAAATACACTTCTAGAAAAAAAGCTAACTAGCTTAACAACATTTGTAATTGGCTATTGCATCACATTGGGTTCCATATGGCCGTTCAAATACCTGACAGTTCTGGCTTCCAGTCGTACGGTGTCCCTAAAATCGATTGACCATAAGTTAAAGCTTCCCTCAGGTTGTTTTAGCCCCATTCTGCCTACAAGTCAATCAGTTTTAAGCTCAATTTTGGCAAAAAAAGTAAACTCATCCATCTGCTGCATCTGTAGTCTATGAAGCATATGGTTACCACCGACAGAGATGCGGCTGTGTTTCTCTCCAGTTTTAAAAGAACAGAAAAAAACTGTGGACTCAAATCAAACTTAAAATAAAAGCCAATGGGCAGCCACTGAATTCCACCAATACATATCTATACTTTGTAGTTCCACACTTACAACCTGTTTCTCTATATAAAACTTCCTTGATAAAAAACACTTGATAACACTAGAAGACACTTGTAAGAAAACTACTGTTCCAGTCTAGTTACAAATAAGGAACATGTGCAACAACAGTGTAACTACTAGTGATGTAGCCACTGTTGCAGATGGATTAGAGCAGCACAGTTTATGTGATTGTAGGTGTTTAAATTTTTTCTGGCACATATAATTACATCAAGCTATTTTGATAGTTGCAACAGTATATTCTCTATGCCAAAGCTTATTTGGCCATCTGGTATTGGTGTGTTAGTATGGAATGGTTTAAAACCAAAACTAGTTTTGTTATAGTACTAACAAATTAAATGTGAGCTAAATGTTAGGAAAACTGGAAATTACAGTGTAAATACAGTTTAAAGGGATTGTATGTGTAACATAACACTAGACAAAAATTCTGGAAGTTTCATTAAATATATTCAGACTTTCATTCCATATTCTCAAAGTTCAATCCATATTCTCAAGTTTCAATCCGTATATATTTAGACTTTCATTCTATATTCTCAAGTTTCATTCTATATATTCAGACTTTCATTCTATATTCTCAAGTTTCATTCTATATATTCAGATTTTTATTACATATTCTCAAGTTTCATTATATATTCAAGTTTCAATCCATATATTCAGACTTTCATTTAATATTGTCAAGTTTCATTCTATATATTCAGACTTTCATTCTATATTCTCAAGTTTGATTCTATATATTCAGACTTTCATTTCATATTCTCAAGTTTCAATCCATATTTTCAAATGTCATTTCATGTTCTCAAGTTTCATTCTATATGTTCAGACTTTCATTCTATATTTTCAAGTTTCATTCCATATATTCAGACCTTCATTCTATATTCTCAAGTTTCATTACATATATTCAGACTTTCATTTCATATTCTCAAGTTTCATTCCATATTCTCAAATTTCATTCCATATTCTCAAGTTTCATTTCATATATTCGGACTTTCATTCTATATTCTCAAGTTTCATTCTATATATTCAGACTTTCATTCTATATTCTCAAGTTTCATTCTATATATTCAGACTTTCATTCCATATAATCAAGTTTCATTCCATATAATCAGACTTTCATTCTATATTCTCAAGTTTCATTCCATATATTCAGACTTTCATTCCATATTCTCAAGTTTCATTCCATATATTCAGACTTTCATTTCATATTCTCAAGTTTCATTCCATATTCTCAAATTTCATTCCATATTCTCAAGTTTCATTCCATATATTCAGACTTTCATTCTATATTCTCAAGTTTCATTATATATATTCAGACTTTTATTCTATATTCTCAAGTTTCATTATATATATTCAAACTTTCATTCTATATTCTCAAGTTTCATTCTATATATTCAGACTTTCATTCCATATAATCAAGTTTCATTCCATATAATCAGACTTTCATTCCATATTCTCAAGTTTCAGTCTTGGGTTTTACATAGAGCTTTACTGTGGACACAGCTCGGTAGTTTTTAGTTTCACTTACTTGGTTATACAAACTTTCATGTGTAATTATGGTAGATTTGCACTTACCAATTGATGATATTCACACAGCTCAAGTATATGTCCTCTACTTTTTCCACTGAAGTCATTCAAGGTTTGCTCCCAACATTTTTCAGTTCCGCTCCTGGACGGCTGCTTGCATCTCTCCCTGTCGACATTTCTCATTTTATGTAATAGGATCACATGCTTGAGAGCTTTAGTGTTTTGATTTCATGCCAAAAGCTTCCAGAAGAGAACAGCAGCGAATTCTGAACTTCAGTTCTTGTGCTGATAGAATACCGGATGTATGAAGTTATGCTGCAGTTCTACTCTTGAGAGGTTTGTGGATATGCTTTTACTCGAGCTGATCTTGTAAAGATAACGTCTGAGGACCAAGCCATAGAAGTTCAGCTGAAAGTGAATTGCACTAGTTTTATTTAACCTAACAATGTAGCTTGAGTCAATGATTCTTTCAATTAAAGTAATTTCCTGAATTGAGTAAAACTTGTTCAATTGCCATATGAAAGTCAGGTTTTAAGGTTGTACCAATGAAGCACTCTGATGATGGGACATTTCTTTTTGGTTTTAAACTGAACCCCTTACACTATTTTGGTTCATTATCACACATTTAGTGACAATGTTGTACATACTTTGGTTGAATTATGATGCTTCTGAATTAGGCCACTTCTGATTTTTTTTGGATCAGTTAGACAAATGATAATTTACAAACATGGTCAGCTTTACGAAAGTCCTAAAGTAGCTCAGGAGATGTTGATAACGACCACATCCTCTGTTTTATGATGGCTCAATCTGCTCAGGATCCTGTCCAGTATATCATGGGTAACCCATATGTACAGCTGTAAAATGGGGTATATAGGTGTGTTGGTGAATATGAAGTGACTGAATGTTTGAACATAATGTGTTCAGTAAAGTAACATTACCTACTGGACTGGTTCTCTTTCCTCATTTGATGCCAAGAAAAGAAATCATTAAACATTGTCTGCAGACCCAGAAAATACAATGAAATACAGTGAAATATGCCATGAAATGATTGAAACTTTAAAAAAAAAACACCAAAAATGAAAAAAAGGTATGTCTGAAATTCTAAAATTTTGTTGATCTATCAAACTTATCACTTAGAACATACTCAAGTATTAAAAAGATGTATTTGTTCTATTATCAATTAAACACTTATTGGGAAAACAGACTTATTTCACTATTTATTCATTAACAATAAACCAAATTATTAAAAAAAGACATTTTGTTGGGGTAAATCAACAAAACATTACTTCATGTGTTAACAATGTTTACTTAGCTCTAATTCTACCTTTTAGGTTAAATAAATCTGATTTGGTTTTTGTCATCACATGAAATAAACACTTTGCAGTATAAAACATACCTAGGATATTTCCACTTTAAACTATTTGCTTAATATTTGAGGAAATGAAACCATGAATCTGGAAACCCTAACAGAAGAGAATCCCTGAATAAAAGATGTGGAAACCAGCCTAGTGTTAAGGTTTTACTGTATAACTTTTTAAGTTTTACTATAGTATCTGTTCTGTATAATCAAACTACATGACTTTTCTCCAGACTCACTAGGATTGAGGGGGTGTTGCCCACCTTTTAGTATTGGGAGATGTAAACAACCCAAAGCCTGTCCCAACCCAAACTTGGTGCCCATGCAAAAGACATTTCCAGCAGTAAATGATGCCTTTGTGAATGCAGTCAGATCCTCATGGCAGTGTTCCAACCTCTAACAGAAAACCTTCCTAGAAAACCAGAGGCTGTTACTGCAGCGAAAATGGGATAAAATCTTGATTGATTTACGTAAGACATAGATTTGGCTTCGTTTGGGCTTGAGGTGAATGCAGGGCATCAGTTTTTCAATCCTGGTCCAGGAGCAAGGTAATACTGCCAAATCATGAGAAAAGCAGGTGCTGAATCTTTGTTTAATCTGGAGTTTTCCAAGTGGAGTATGCTCATTGATAAAGGCTTGAAAGTAAATGCCAGGTAGCTGAGGGCCAGTTCAGAATCAAAGATTTACAAAGTACAAAATAAATCACTTCGGTAAAGGTCACACAAACAAAAAAGCTTGTTTATTAAAGATCTTATGATTTCTTACCTTAATAAATCAGGCTTGACCTCTCATCCAGCTTAAATCTCAAGCGTGCACTGCAGGGCAGTGACTGACCAACTCACATACGGCACTCCCACCAAATTTCTTTCGTCTGTTTTAAAGATTAAGGTTGCTGAGTTGAGCTGATTTGAGATTGTGGGCAAAATGTTTTATTCCAAGACAGCAGGATCAAGAAAGGACCACACAGAAACTACTATATATATATATATATATATATTATATATATTATATATATTATTATATATATAATATTATATATATTATTATATTATTATATATATATTATTATATTATTTTATATATATTATATATATATATTATATATATATTTTATTATATTATTATATATATTATATATATATATAATATTCATTTGAAAGTTTCATGATGAATGGATGAACCAATAGAAATGCTCTAAAATAACCTGTAAAAAATTTGGTTCGTTTGACTTACATTAAAAGTAATGTAAGCTGGGGACCTTGCTGTTTTAGAGATACCTGACTCCGTTTGGAGTAATGGATTGGTAACAAAAACTTTACGTTACTAAACTTCCGTAAGCAAATTTCAAACACCAAACAACATTTGAATATATATTTTTAATGTATAAATTCAGTACTGACTGTTATATTGAATATTGCTGGTTTCTAAAATGACAACATTACAGAGGAGGACAAAAACTCTCTTTATTTTTGAATGTAAGTCAATGGATATTTTTTCCAAGCTATTTTGCAGCATTTCTATTGGTCCAATCAGCTGCTGGCTTTAAATGATGTAGAATGATTTTTTTGAGTAATTCATTTAATATCAATTACTTCTTCCAGCTAAAAGCATACTTGACCCTGACATGCTAATTGATTAATATGAGTAGATATTAATGATCTGAATGTACAATGACCACATGTACTAGTAAACAATTACATTTATATACTATTATCTATTATATACTATAAATCTGCACTAACTTTAAATGCAATTTACAATAAAAGTATTTATTTTACATTTTGCTGTGTCTTTCTAACAATCTGGTAGATAATATCTGTGTTTAACAGTTTATAACCTGAAAATATTATTGATAAGCACTTAAAGTCTATTCTGCATCATTTTATACAGACTTTTTTAAGTAATTAATTAAATCAAATTTTTTTCACATAAAAGCATACTTGATCCTGACACGCTAATTGATCAATATGAGTAGATATTAATAATCTGAATTTACATTGACCACGTGTGCTAGTAAACAATTATATTTATATACTTGTATCTGTTATATACTGTAATTTTGCACTAACTTTAAATGCAATTTACAATAACAGTGTTTATTTACATCTTATTGTATCTTTCTAATAATCTGGGAAATAGTCTCTGTGTTTAACAGTTTTTTACCTGGAAATATTATTGATAAACACTTAAAGTCTGTCCTGCATCAGTTTATATAGACTTTTCTGAGTAATTAATTAAATATGAATTACTTCTTTCACATAAAAGCATACTTGACATTGGCATGCTTTTTGATCAATATGAGTAGATATTAATGATCTGAATTTACAATGTGCTAGTACACATTTATATTTATATACTATTATCTATTATATATTGTAATTTTGTACTATATAATATAGATATTAATGATCTGAATTTGCAATGACCACGTCATAGTAAATAATTATATTTATATACCATTATATATTAAATATACTGTCATTTTGCTTTAAATGCAATTTACTATAACAGTGTTTATTTACATTTTACTGTATCTTTGTAATAATCTGAGAGATATTATCTGTTTAACAGTTTATAACCTGGAAATATTATGAATAAGCACTTAAAATCAGTCTTGCATCAGTTCATACCTTTGCTTACACCTCGTCGTTACTCGGGTTCTGTTCCTTGGGGCTGTTTTTTGGCTGTTTCTTCCAGTAGGTGAGTTTGAAAGTGCACAGTAACCAACACTCCAAGAAGAAAAGAGACATCCTTCCACATTTGCAGGTCCCTTTCGAGCATTAGTGGCCCAAAATTGCGCCTTGCACGCAGCCGAGTGGCGAAAAACAAAGTAGGTTTCCAAATTGCATTTATTTAGTACGACAATTTTTTCCGCCCGTAAAGCCACTGGGGTCTAATCTCGGGGTTCAAGCTCATAAGCCGCCGGTGAGAATCCTGTCTAATGGAATATGTTGGCTTTCATTCGGGGGGCCTTTGAAGCAGAGGGACCTGCTCTTTCTTCCCTCTTTTTTTATTGTTTTGTTTGTTTCGGTAGTCGGAATCAGGAAGGTACTTCAAAACCATTTCCTCTGAATGCACAATTCCATTAATGGAAGGGAGGCTGACGGAGAAAAGAGAGGCTAAAAAAAAAACTGAAGCCTGGTTCCTGCCTAAAGGGCTTTGACTCTAATTACCCAACCTAATGCCTGGAAGCTGCAGGAGAGAATCGGAGTCGTACGCTTAGTAAAGTAAATTACAAACTCGACGCGAGTAGAGTGGAGTAAGGTTTGGTGGGGGAGGTGTTGAGGTGGTGGAAGGTGAGGTCGCTAACAGCTTCGCTGATTTTCTGTTTCTCCTAATCTAATCGGCCGGCACATTAAGAGATGAAAGCTTCTTTTCTTGCCGCCTGTAGCCGCCGCTTAATGGCTCCTTTGATAAGGGCGCCATTGTAGCTTGTGCTTTTCTAACATATATTCTTGCTCTCCGGAGCTCGGCTGCGTGATCAATAGCTTTCATAAGAGGCTTACGGGATGAAGGAGGTCGTGTTATTGGCCGCAGTCAGTAGATTGGATTACTGTGCTTTTTCTTAGGCGATGACTCTCCGTCGCCCTTTCGCACCAGTGGCTGAATATGATGAAGACCTACCCAGTGGTTACTAGTAAATAGGGAGGCATAGTGGATGCTGGACGTTACATTTATTTAATATCCAAATAAAATGAGCATTCATCAATTATTCAATTTTGAGAATTTAAGAATCTGTTTATACAAATTAGATTTCAAGAATTAACTATAATATATGTTTTTTTTCTTCTTCTGAGGTTATTGCAGTCATTCTTTTTGGGGAATCTTGCTTTCTGTTCTGGCATCTCCTTCTTAGAAAGTGATTTTCTGCTTCTCACTGTCCGAATCAAATCAAATCAAAGTTTATTTGTCACATTCAGAGTCATACATGGTACAACTAGAAGTGAATAGCTTTGACAACTGACAATTATATATGTATGTACATGTATATATGTATATAAGAACAAGATGAAATAAGAATAAAAAAGATAAAGTAAAGTAAAGCAGTCCCAAAGATGTCTGGGGTAGTCAATCCTCCTGTATATACTTATCACTAAGTGAAGGCAAATAGTCAAGTGTTCAAAGAATCTGGATAAAGCTTGTGTAGAAAGCAAAGTTAAAGAATAAATAACCACAGATGAATAAAAAATTAGACTGCACTGCTGTAATCTATCTGGAACAGCGGCTACATCACTAGTAGACTCTAATAAAAAAGAAACAGGCCAACAAAAAAATTATCCAAGTTCTGCCATTTACAGATAGGATTACATTGATCCAACTCTGGCTTCTAAGTTTGGTGAATTAGCTTTTCCACCACAGTAAAAAGTGCTTTTGGATAACATAAACATAATAACTGTCCAGATGAAAATATGCAGTATGTTTATATATATTTTTTTTTCATTACATTGACCTTCGTGGCCAAAAAACAAACAGAGTTTATTCTATCACAACCGCAAAATAGCTGTGTAGGTCATTACAATGTTTTATGATCAAATCAAGCTGGGCGGCAAACTATCACAGCCAACTAACCAACTAACTACCATCGACCTCGCTGATTAATTAATGTCTACTGACCTTTAACATTAATCACATCACAACAGCAAAATTTAATTAATCTTTATTATTGAATCAAACATTTTAAGTTTGGTTAGTTATGAACAGTTATAGTTTGTGTGTCAGGGAAAATCCTATAACCAGTGTGCATCCTCAGTGTCCGAAGAAAAACGTAGATCTCCAATACAGCAACTTTACAGGAGAGACCAAAAACGTTCTGTACTTTTAATGCGGGTCAATGGAACTAGACATTTCTGCATGATATTTTGAAGCATTTCTATTGGTCCTTTCATCATGAAACTTATATAATGGATGGCAGTTGTGTTCATATGATATAGAAAAATGAAAATCGACAGTGACAATATATTTAAGTTCTGGCTAAAGGCCATCTGAATGAGTTTTTAGAGTGTAGTTACATTGTTGTTCCTGTGTAACTACACAGTTATTATGGCTCTAACAATTTCTTCTTATAAAACTGGATCATCAAGTGCTGGTGGTGGTGTAACACAGTGGTAAATGTCCTAACGAGCCCAAAAAGTTTAATGACTTAAAAAATCTGATATGGATTTTTTTTTAAATACAGTTTAAAATAATTTGACACTATTTGTTGAAACCCTCTGTGGTGATCCCAGCTTGCATAAGGCAAAGCACTTGGACCAAAGACGTTATGCATAACCATTAAATATTCAACTACTTCAGACTAATGGAAATCTGTTGTTGTCCTGTACTGGTATTTAGAGATTTGGGCTATGTTTTTTCCTAATTAGAGATTAGATATACAGCATCTGAATGGTTATTAATGTTTAGTATACGATATGATGTGAATAAAACCCACCCTTTTATAGGTATATAGTAGAACTATACAGCGTACCATTAGTTGTTTTCATGTAATTAATCCTTGTATATTGATTTTGTAGAAAGTGGTACTATGCAAATGAGCTTTCAAACCAAGATACACCAATCAAACATAACAATAAAACCACCAACCAACCTATATCTACACACATTGTCCATTATGCTGAAAATGATCCACCTTCCTAATAGTACCTGTGGTGGTCCTGTGGGGGTCCTGACCATTGAAGAACAAGGTAACAACAATGTATACAGACAACCAGATGAACTACAGTCTGTAAGTGTAGCTTCTATATGGACAATGTGTGTGTGTATATATATATATATATATACATATATATATATATATATATACACACACACATTGTCCATATAGAAATATATATATATAAAGACCACAGGAACCACAGAGTCACAGGAATTCTGGGATTCATGTGCTGCCCCGTTCAGCAGCCATACCCTTCATTAATCATGCATTAATGAATGGATTTGGAAAAACACCATGTGTCTCAGTAGATATTTCTTATGTTTATTTCTGTTGTTTAGTCTTTAATTCATGTTTATTGGCTGTTTTGAAATGAGCCAAGCTGTCAAGAGTCCTTAAACGAGACTGTGTCCACCCATCTGGCAACTGAGTACCCACTTACATATTAGCTTGTAGCACATGCTCACCAGAAGTAAGACAAAAGCCACAGGCATAAGCTTTCGCCACTGCCCTCCATGATACTTTTGCCAAAAAATTGGCGAACCAGCAGAAAACATGTCTGTTCTTGCTGAGGCACCTCAGGTCAGGTCTTTCTTTTAGGCTTGGACATTCTTCTGCTGGAGTTTTCTGCTAGAGAGAAGAATTTGTGGTTTATGGCAACTTGTCCTGGCCTGGAAGCATCAATGCAGCCCCTGACCAGTACACTACCACCACCATGTTTCACTGTTGATATCATGTTCTCATTGTAGAATGCTGGGTTAGCTTTATGATAGATAAATCAGGACCTGTGTCTTCCAAGCAGTTCCACTTTCAACCCATCCGAAGATTATTCCAAAATGCTTCAGGTTATCAGCCTTATTATAGCAAATCAAGATGTTTATTCTATGTAGTAGTTTGATGATCTTGCATTTGGTGGTAGCTCCACAAGGCAAAGACTGTCTCACTCTCTCCTACTTAAAATATTAACTCATCGTTGGATATACAGGTTATTGGTTATAAGGTGGAAAGAAGTTTTGGGAACTAAACCTGCTTCTGGGTGGGAGTTTAGGGACATGTTGGGAAGATGCTGGTGGTCTTATCCAGAGGGACTTGATTGTCCTTACAGAGCAGTTTCAACTCAGGGAGGTTGGTGGGTTCCCTCACATGAGCTGCTTGCTTCGAGTACATCTATCTCTTGTCTTTTGCTCTCCCTACTTCCCACAATTATGCACAGCCACATCGAGACCTTGGTGTTGAAGTTTCCGTCCTCTACCACATACCCTGAAGGCCCATGGCTCGTAAAAATCCAGTCAGTGTCCAGTCCACACAGCCTTGACAAAGCTAATAACCCTCCAGCAGTCAGATTGGAGAAGCCTAAGCTTGTGGCTGGAGTTTCTGCGTGACCTTCCAACAGTCAGTCGGGCCCCACCATTGATCAGATCTCGCTGCGGAGCTTCTGCTAGGACTCGCTTTGCTGTCGAGGAGAGCGAGGAACTGAACGGCTGAGCAGTTCTAACAGTTTGAAGGGTCTGACTTCCTGTTTACTTTGGTGTGTTTTTCCCTTTTAGTTGGATAGATTAAATTATTGATAACAAACTGCTTGAAACTTCTGATCCCAGGACTTCAAAAGATAATGAGCCCGCCGTAGTGAGCTTCAGATGTGGAAGTAGAACGGTGCAGAACTGAACGTTTCAGGCTTTAGAACCAGAAACGATGAAACTCTGCAATGTCAGAAAGTTAGCAGGGAACACGGCTGATCACCAGGGACTGTTTGTACAGGGTAAGCCAGGATTGGGCCGGTTTTAAATTAATAGTCTGTTTTAAAATCTGAGTGGGGAGATTAACCCAAGAAAATCTGGCTATTGCTAAGCTCAGTGCCAGCAGGAGGTTTTAAACTAGGAGCTTAAAGCTTCAAATACAATGAAAATATCATGCAATATAATGCCAATGGCAGAAAATAAGTCAATCACTATTTACAAAACATAATAGTTGTATTACTATTTTACTATAAAGTAATAGTAATGAACTATTTATTAAATTATATTAATTAATTATTCTTTTTGATAATTTTTATTTTTACTATTGTAAACTTAAATACATATATACATAAAAAGTTATACATTTTATATATATTATATAATATAGCATATACTTATATAGTAGTATTCAACAATTAGACACACATATAAGATGTTTTACTTCTATTTATTTCATATTTAAAATAACCTCAATATATAAAAAGTTATAATAAATTAATAATAACATGGAAAGGAAGAATTAAAAATAATATATATTATGTCATTATTCATTATTATTAATATAATATGTAAAAATACTACTATGCTACTTATATTAGTATTTTTATTGCCTCTATGGTAATATTATATCTATGGTATTAAAATAAAAATATTAAAAAATATGAATAATAATGGTAGTAGTAATAACAAGCCTTACATAGTAATATAATATAAATATATATAAAACCAGAAAAAATTAAAATCTACAGTACAATATATGTTTTCTTCTTCCTATAATTATTATTATTATTATTATTATTAATATAATTATGTTTAGGCAAGAAAACCTGAAAAACATTCCTCCACGGCTTGCCACCCGAATGCCTGCAGTGATGCCTTCAGCCTGGTCAATAATAAAGCTACAAATCAGCACTTAAGAATCTCCACCCATGATCTCGCTCCTCTTCTCAGATCCTGAAATCTGCCTGACGTTTTAGTTTTTTCAATTCATCACTCCATTCGCCGGGATTACGAGTCCCCTGAAGTCCTCTGGCATGAATATTGAATGATAATATGAAAAATATTTGAATCCTATTTTTCCATCCATCACTCAGAATCAAGGAGAAGTAGAACAGGGGGAGCTTCATGGATAATAACTGGCGTGCCTACGTCTGAACCTTCTGGAAGGCTGTTGGTTAAAGCCGAATCTAATGAAAACACGGTATCCGAAACACTGTAGAGAGAACGAACTGTAGAGTTTCTCCTGCCAGCCTGAGAACGTTTCGGCTCTCTTCCCCCGGCGGGTTTCGCTTCTGCAGTGGGCCGATTTTGCTGCGAGCCAAGCGCTGCCATTGCTGCTTTTCTCCATGTCGTTTGATGGATGTGGTGGGAGACACAGAAATTTGTCTCCATTAGAGGTCAAATACCTGTGAAATCCCACTTAACAGCCTCTAATGGAATCTTGATTGGTCTCCAGGGATCTGGCACTTTTTTCCCTGGTACAGTCTCAAAGGCCACATTGCCAGAAACGTCTATTTTTTGTTGTCGGGAGTTTGGGATTCGTCTGACTGCCTCTCAGAAACTTTGGTTTTTCAAAAACGTTCCGAGCCGCTTTGTGCCAGGACAGTTGGGCGGGATCCCATGCTTCCCAGCACGCTGAATCTGTTGTGACAGGTTCTAATTGCATATTCAAAGCGCTTGCCAGTTTGGCTTGCCAATGGGTCTGTGTTACCGATTTGACATTGAGGGGGTGTCTCGTTGGATGATGTAAACAGAAATGAGTCCATATGAGTGTGTGCATTTCTGCCGCGCCGTCCAAAACTCACGGGCTTCTGTATGCCGGACACATTGTGCTGTAGAAGAAGTCTCTGCTCGGTTGCCATACCCAGGGATGTAGAACTTTCTAAAAATGTCAGCTGAAATATTCGAGACGACAAAGCCTCAGATTTGTCTTTACCCCAAGTCCTCCAAGACTTTACCTCTATCGATCCTTGTCACTGAAAAAGTCTGAAGGATGTTTTCAGATTTAACAAAAGTCATTTTTCACACCAGCGATCACACTGACATAGCATAAAAAGTAAAGTTGGACATATAGGACTAAAAGAGTCATAAGTTCGCCTCACAGGCTGGTTCTAGGCATAACCCTAACCTAAGCTAACCCATAAGTTCTACATTCAGGCATGTGGCTTGGGTAATGAGGCCAACAGTTTGTTTGGTTGGAATTATGAATCCAGGAGTTTGGTTGGGATTATGAAAAACAAGGTGTTTGGTTGGGATTATGAATTCAAGAGCTTGGTTGGGATTCTGGGATTGGAGTTCTGAATCCAGGTTTTTTGGGGGGTTTTAAATCCAGCAGGTTGCCTGGGATTGTGAATTCAGAAGTTTGGTTGGGGTTCTAATAGCAGGATTATTTGGGGGTTCTGAATTCAAGAGTTTGTTGGGGTTCTAAATCCAGCAGTTTGGTTTGGATTGTGAATTCAGGAGTTTTGTTGGGGCTCTAAATTCATGAGTTTAGTTTGGATTCTGAATGCATGAGTTTGTTTGGGTTTCTGTATCCAGGAGTTTGATTGGGATTATGCATTCAAGAACTTGTGATTTTGTTTGCAGGATTTTTTGGGGATTCTGAATCTAGGAGTTTGGCTGGGATTGTGAAACCAGGTGTTTGTTTGGGGAATGCAATAGTTTGGTTGGAATTATGAATCCAGGAGTTTGGTTGGAATCATGAATCCCGGAGATTGTTTGGGGAATGCAAGAGTTTGGTTGGAATTATGCAAACCAGGTGTTTGGTTGGGATTATGGAAACCAAGTGTTTGGTTGGGATTATGAATTCAAGAGCTTGGTTGGGATTCTGATTGCAGAATTTTTGTTGGGGTTCTGAATCCAGGGGTTTGTTAGGGTTTTAAATCCAGTAGGTTGGCTGGGATTGTGAATCCAGGAGTTTGGTTGGGGTTCTGATAGCAGGATTATTTTGGCGTTCTAAATTCAAGAGTTTGTTGGAGTTCTAAATCCAGCAGTTTGGTTTGAATCCAGGAGTTTCGTTGGGGTTCTAAATTCATGAGTTTATTTTGGATTCTGAATGCATGAGTTTATTTGGGGTTCTGAATCCAGGAGTTTGGTTGTGATTATGCATTCAAGAGCTTTGTTTTAATTATGATTGCAGGATTTTTGTTGGGAATCTGAATCTAGGAGTTTGGCTGGAATTGTGAATCCAAGAGTTTGGTTGGGATTTTGATAGTATGATTATTTGATGGTTCTGAATTCAAGAGTTTGTTGGCATTCTAAATCCAACAGTTTGGTTTGGATTGTGAATCCAGGAGTTTGTTGTGGTTCTGAACCCAGGAGTTTGGTCAGGGTTCTTAATCTAGATGTTTGGTTAGGGTTCTGATTTCAAGGGTTAGGTTGGGATTCTGAATGCTTGAGTATGGTCGGAGTTCAGAATCAAGGAGTTTGGATTGCGATTCTGAATCTACATGTTTGGTTAGGGTTTTGAAATTCAAGAGTTTGGTTAGGATTCTGAATACAGGATTCCTGTCGGGGTTCTGATTTCAAGAGTTTGGTTGGGAATCCACGGGTTTGGTTGGGTTTGTGAATCCAGAGGTTTGGTTATGAATCTAAATTCAAAAGTTTGGTTAGGGTTCTGAACCCAGGAGTTTGTTTGGGGTTCTGAATCCAGGGGTTGGGTTGGAATTCTGAATATAGGATTTTATGATCCTAAATGCAGGAGTTAATTTTCTGAATCCTAGATTTTTCCTTCAGGTTTTGAGTCTAGGAATTAGAGGTGTGAATACAGGGATTTAGTTGAGGCTCGGAATCCAGGAATGTATTGTGTTTCGAGTCCAGAAAACCGATTGCTGTTATATATTCATTTTTAAGGGGTTTTGATTTAGCATTCAGGATGTGATTTTGAATTCCAGGGCTTGCAATCCATCAGTTTGATTAAGGGTCAGAATTTTTTTGTTGTTGTTTTGTTGAGGTTCTAAATGTTGATCTGAATTTTGAAGAGTTTTTTGGATCATTTGGTTCAGGACATGAGTAAGGTTTTATACACAGCAGTATTATAACAGTTCTGAATCCAGGAATTTTTATTGGGGTTCTGAAGAATTAGGTTGAGCTGTGAATTCATACGTTTAGTCCTGCATTCATGTGTTTAGATGAGATTTTGAATGTAGGGCTTGGATTCCAGGGTGCAAGATTTGGAATTCAGCAGTAGAAAAGTTTGAATAATGTTCTGGGTTCAGAAGTTCTTTAGAAGAAACTTGGTGCTGTTGAATTCTGCAGGTATTTTGGAATGCTGTCTCTAAGAGTTGTAAATTCAGAATTATGTTGGGGATTTTGAGACGTTCTGCTGATCTGTCTCTCTGAATGGGACCTTCTTGATTGCTTTGAATCGATTTGCATAATATGCTCAGTTTACTGATATGATGATCAACAGCCTCCAATAACTTCAAACTGCAGCTTCCTTTTAATCCCTCCTACACTGTCCAGAGCACATTATCTCACTCTCATTCCTCCTGGACTCTAATCCTCTTGGTCTTTAACCAACTTCATATACTGTCCTAAGATACTTCTTGGTCTTCTTTATCAGCTTTGTAATCACATTGATCTTCTACTTGCCCTATATGTTCTTATATCTACGAGATCCTGCTTTTGTCCAACACAATTACCAGCCCACCTACACCACACTGACCTTTAACATTGGTCACAGGCTTATCTCAGGATATCTAGCTTATCTCTTTCCTCTGTGCAGTCCAATTCCCTCAGTTTAATCCTACTCATGTATCCTTCTCAGTGAAGGCCAGATGAGCATGAGCTTCTCTTTTGAGACTTGGTGCCTGCCTCTGCTTCTTCCTTATGGTTGTTCGTTTTCCTGGTTCCTTTTAACATATCTTCTCCATCTTCTTGAGTAGTTTCTCCTTTTGGGGTTCTGGATCTTCTCAGAGTTTCTTCTCCATTTCTAAGGTAGTTTCCTATTTTGAGTGCTGGTTCTTCATAGAGTTTCTTCTCCATCTTCTTAGGTAGTTTCCATTTGTGAGTCTTGGTTCTTCTCAAGAGTTTCTTTTCCATCTTCTTAGGTACTTTCTCTTTTTGAGTCCTGGGTCTTCTTAGAGTTTCTTTTCTGTTTTCTTAGGTAGTTTCTTATTTGAAATCCAGGTTTTTCAAGAGTTTCTTCTCCATCTTCTTACGTAGTTTCTCTTTTTGAATCCTGGGTCTTCTCAGATTTTCTTTTTTGTTTGCTTAGGTAGTTTCTTATTTGGAGTCCAGGTTTCTCTCAGATGTTCTTTTCTGTTTTCTTAGGTAGTTTCTTATTTGGAGTCCTGATTACTTATAGTGTTTCTTCTCCATCTTCTTAGGTAGTTTCTCAGTCCTGGTTCCTTTCAATATTTCTTTTTTCTTGATTCCTCTCTTTGCTTCTTCCTCATGATCTTACATAGTTTCTTTTTTATTTCAGTCCAGTCTATTTCTTAAACCTTTGGGAAGGTTTTCCCATCACCTTTCTCTTTGGCCTGACAATTTCTTGTCCACAGCGGTTGTGAAAGATATGATTTGCCAATAAGTGACACATTTTCGAAGACTGATGAGAGCAAGTCAACACATTATTAATAATGACAATTTTCTGTCAAAACACGCAGAAATTGAGCCAAACTTTCTGTGATTATTTACTCCCAATTTTTCTTTCACACCCACCAGCTGGTTGGTTCTGTTTAAAAAGCAGGCAGCGAGTCGATGAAAATGATGCCCCCTTTAAGACCCTGCTTTCTGAAGTGCTTGCGGCCTTGACAAACATTTTCATTTGCCTCTATTATTAGATTTACGACTCCCAGTTCAACCTGATTGCATTTGTTGTCACCTCTAAAAAATGGTTAGTGTGGTGCTGACAGAGAGCGTCCATCAATTACCCGGCAATTTAGCAAGAGGGAAGTTTCAAATTGACAACGGAGGCTTCGAATTTTAACCGGGACCAGGTTTGCCCAGAATCTTGGATCCTCTTGCCTTGCTTTTGTTGGGATGGACTCTTTAATCTGCCTTAATCTTAATCTAAACCAAGATGCTACTTGAGCTTTTCCATCATGTTTTCTTGGTTTCTTCACAAATGAATAGAAAACATGATCCTAAGTGACTACATTGGCCATGCGAGCATGTATGGAGCTTTCAAGATGAACCGATAATCCACTCAAGACATTCTAAACTTCATTCATAATAGTCCCGGGAGGTTTTAATGACTTAATCATGAAAACATTTTATTCCAAACCACTCTTCAAACATCCTTGCAAGCATAGAGGCGGCAGCAGTAGAAGCAGCAGCAGTGGGGGATTGTTACCTTTCTTCGCTGAACCCTTTAGCATCTTTTCCCTTCTCTAAAAGATTCTCTACATTATGAGGACTCCCGTAATCCTTTAACGCGTGGCATTTTTCATCCTGACTCATTGGGAAACAATAGGATTTGGGATGGTATAAATGCAATTAGAGGCGCGAAACGCAATTACGGTTTAGGAGGCTGCCGAAAGAGGGCCTGCTACGTCCACACACTCCCCAATTACGCTAACTCCCCCCATTCATCATGCTAAACAATCTCATCCCCGCTGACTCGCAAACCTCGTGGAGAGACTTTCTCGCCGTCCCTGTGCTGTGACAGATCCCGCAGCGGAAGTCACTTAAGGATTGCTGGGCCTGTCCTGGCTGGGAACTTTCCACTTTCCGAAGCGCTAGCACATGTTGTTCTTGTTATGTTCCTAAACCGATTCCAGGACCCCACAAACACTTCCGGATGATGTGGCTGGTTTGCTTGTGTTGTCTGATTAGGAAAACCTTCTTGTATCTATACTCACGTTCCACTGTATCAGCTCCACTGACCATACAGGAGCTCCACTTACAGACTGTATTTCACCTGATTCTCTTATACTTTATTACTCGGTTCTTTAATGATCAGGACCCCCACAGGACCACCAAAGAGCAGATACTATTAGGGTAGTGGGTCATTCTCAGCACTGCAGTGACACTGACACTGTGGTGGTGGTGTGTTACACTGTAAACCCGGATAAGTTGATTGTAGTTAAAGAGAAAATAAAATATTTAGTAAAATCAACCCTACTGACCATTTAATTCAACTTAACATTGAGTTTCCTGTAATCAGAATTAAAAACTTAAAAATAGTCTCCATAAGAACGTCAAAAGAACACAAACAGCAGTTAAATTTAGTTTGATTTTATTCAAATATTAATATTAATTGTAGTCCTCTGTAGTTCTTCAAGAAAAGTAATCAATGGAGAAAATGTCCACTGTAGAGAAATCCCAGCACTACAGAGTTTCTGTCCGAGGAAAAGAAGTTAAACACAGAAAACACCAAATCTCACCTTTACAAGCTCCACTAAACAAGCTCAAACTAGTCTTGATTGAACTGACCAATAAGAATCTGGCAAGGTGCTACAGGGGCGTGGTCTAAAACCTGATGTTTAAAGTTTGTTCAACTTAAAAATATTAGCGTACTCAGTTCTTCTTTCAAAATAGTAGAACATACTAAAACATTTTAAGTAATGCAATAAAACTTTTGTTTTTAAGCAAACAGTGTACACACTCTTTACACACAAACTAATTACGGGTTAACAGTGTAGTGTGTGCTGTGCTGGTGTGTGTGGATCAGACACGACAGATGGATGTAATCTAGACTAATTAATAGTACATCCATAGTTTCAGGTTGGTGAGGAAAGCTGGCATGTCCAGTGTAAATATTGCGTTCTTACATATTATTAAATATAATTGATGGCTAATGGCTAATCCAGACCCCCATGACTCTGATTACCATGATGAAGATAATAGATGAATGAATAGATAATATTAATAATAATAATAATAATTATAATAGTAATTCTGAAAGCAAATATAATGCAGCCAGTCAGATGCGTTTACTTAATGTATTGAAATATGACATTTGTGTCCAAACAGTTGATATCTGTGTTATTCATATCACAACTGCATACAGTTCAATTCACAATTACAACTATTTAGAATATACACACTGTGGTTTTCCCAGTTTCCCCCTCCTCTGCGCGGTAATGGTTCCCAGCGTTCCCGCTCGGTGGGCTCTGGGTCCGGCTGATTGAATTGTGTTTACAGTCGGAGACGGACGTTTAGTGTTATGAGAGCGCATATAAAAGAGCTCAATTTTCTCCTCTGGTGAGAGCCGCATTATGAGCTTTCGCCCTTCAAACGACTTCATAATGCAGTTCTTCTCCGTCGCTCCGGCTGCCTTGAACTCCTTCTCTCCCTTCTGCACTTTTAATTTGACTCCCCAGACAAGCCCATCTTTCATTCCTCCTTTTTTCTAATGTGCTCAATGGTCTCGTTCAAATTACCGTTATTGGCCCAAGATTTATGGAATTTAGAGTTTGAGTACTGGCCTCTTTTCTTCTCTTCTCTTCTCTTCTCTTCTCTTCTCTTCTCTTCTCTTCTCCTCTCTTCTCTTCTCTTCTCTTCTCCTCTCTTCTCTTTTCTTCTCCTCTCTTCTTTTCTCCTCTCTTCTCTTCTCTTCTCTTCTCCTCTCTTCTTTTCTCTTCTCTTCTCTTCTCGTCTCTTCTCTTCTTCTCTATAATCTTCTCCTCTCTTCTTTTCTCTTCTCTTCTCTTCTCGTTTCTTCTCTTCTTCTCTATAATCTTCTCCTCTCTTCTTTTCTCTTCTCCTCTCTTCTCTTGTCTTCCCTTCTTTTCTCTTTTCTTCTCCTCTCTTCTTTTCTCTTCTCTTCTCCTCTTCTCTTCTCCTCTCTTCTCTTCTCCTCTCTTCTCTTCTCCTCTGCTCCTTTTTTCTTTTTTCCTCTCGTCTCATCTCTTCTCTTCTTCTCTCTTGTATTGTTTTCTACTCTTTTCTTCTCTTATTTTCTCTTTTTTCTCTTCTATTCTATTCTACTCTTTTCTCTTCTCTTCTCTCTTCTCCTCTCCTATCTTCTACTATGTTCTCTTCTTTTCTCTTGTCTCGTTTTCTACTCTTCTGTAATTTTCTATTTTTCTCTTCTATTCTACTCTTTTCTCTTCTCTTCTCTTCTCTTCTTCTCTCTTCTATTGTCTTCTACTCTCTTCTCTTCTCTTTTCTCCTCTCTTCTCTTCTCTTCTCTCTTCTCTTGTTTTCTACTCTCTTCTCTTATTTTCTCTTTTCTTCTCCTCTCTTCTTTTCTACTCTTGTATTTCTCTTCTCTTCTATAATCATGTCTTCTCTTTTTTCCCTTCTCTTTTCCTCTCTTCTCCTCTCTTCTCTTCTCCTGTCCTCTCTCGTTTCTTTTCTTCTCTTCAAGATGTCAAAGCATTGTTCAAGTTAGAGAAATAATAATGGTGTACATTTAGAAACTAAGTCGTGAAGAAGTCGGTTGGTGTCCTTTTTTTTTTTTTTGCTTCGTTCCAGCGCTTGACCTCCTGACTCTCCACTAAAGACTAAAAGAGAACCCCTTTGTTCCCCACGGACTCTCCAGGAAACCTCCGCTGAGGCTGCTCTTTACTTTTTCTTCCCTTTTCTTCACTGCCTTTCTTTTGTCCTTATCTCGCTGTGTAGCTTTTGTTAAGTATTTTATGAAGTTCAGCTTATACACTCACTCTCCACTGTTCACTTCTAGCCATGTATATTCATGTAACCCCCCAACCACTACCCAATTCCATTCATTTCCATGGTGGAACAAAGGATTCAGCTTAGGTTCTTCTTTCTGACCTTGTATGGCTGGTAGATGGAGAATCATCATCATCATCATCATCATCATCATCATGACTTTTATGTAAATTTACAGCATTTAGCAGATGTTCTTCTCCAGAGTGACTTACAGAAGTGCTTTGTGTTCAGAGAAAGAAATAAAGAAGAAAATAACATACAGGGTTATATACAGTATATGTGCAATACCTACTAATACCTACCCAGCCAGTGTTGATACCTAGAAGATGACTCATTTCAATAATACAGTAGATTAGTGCTTATAAGTGCTTCACCATGAGACAGTGGTCTTCAGTCTAAGTTAGGGTCTGCTGTTTGGACAGCCAATGAAAGTTCATTCCACAATCCAGGCTCCAGGACAGAGGAGAGTCTTGTTGTTGACTTTCATGTATCTTGAGGGATTGCAAGTCCACCCAAGTGTATTATAGAAATTCTGAAGTGGTGGCTATTATAGAAATGAGCTATTGTAGAAATTATTATTATATAAGTTCTGGTTATTATAGACATTTCTGAGATTATTATAGAAATGATCAACACTTATAGTTTTTTTGTCACCCAAACTATTAACTGCAATATTAACTATAAAATCTTAAAAATAAATAAAAAATTTAAATAAATGTCAATATTATTAAAATATTAAATATAACTTGATTTTTTTTTTATCTTACAACTGTACATATATTTAAGTACTTGGTAAATACACTATATTTAAGTGTAGAAGTCTAATTAAGACATTAATAAACCCTTAATATGTTGCTTCGAAAAATATATATATATAATTTTTATCATAGCAGAGAAACTGAAACTCTGTTTAGATAACACATTAATGGAATCTCCACTAATCTTGCCAGATATCACACTTTTACACGCCTATTAGAACTAGTATTGCTATTAAATGTGTTTATTTAAGTAGTTAGAACCTGACCCCGTTACTCACAGCCTTATATGTGATAATTATCAGGAGGGGGTGTTAAAATTTGTTGACAGTGATCCAGTTATTTATGCTTGTATCCTATTTGGAGCTCTGTATTATTATTAAAGCTTGCTAGTAATGCAGCTGAATGGTAACACAAAAGTGGTAAATTTTTTAACAGGGTGTTTATTTTCTTTTTTTTTTAAATTATGCTTCACTGAAAGGATAAAATTTGCTCATGTTTTCAGTTTAAGATCTAATAGTAGACACTGGCTACATGAACCCTGCTACACGTACTGTTACGGGTTGATTTTTATACTATTTCAACAACGTAAGAAGTGTATTTACTGCATCATGTTTTCTGCAGATCAGTAACTATTTATGTTCAAAGCTGTGTTTGATATTCACTACGGAAACAAACACTTCTTCAACAATTGGTAAAGTTTCTGTAGTGATGAAATTGAATAAGATTCAAGATTCAAGAGTTTTATTATCATATGCACAGCAGAAACAGACAGTTACACTAGACAGTAAAATTCTTACTTTGCTGTTCCTCCATTCACCAGTGGATAATGATAACAAAATAAAAAATAAATAATAAAAAAGAAAATGTGTATACAAAATATATAAAGTATAATATATTACAAGTTGAAGTAAATAAAATTAAAATAAATTTTAAAGTATTTAAAAAAATACATAAAAATAAAACAATAAAAGACATCTGTTTTCATAAAATAAATAATTAAGCAGTATTAATACAGAAAGTATTGCTTTAACATACGTCTGTGTGTTTATTTTACCCTTTCTAAGCTTCTCCCTCCATAAAAAACAGTATTATTTACCTGCTTTCACTGCTCAGTACTTTAAGCTAAATCAAGATTGCTGCTGAAGGAACTGAATACATTCATACAATGTCTGAGGCGTCCAGGAGAAATCTGGAACTACACTTTGTTCTTCAAACTGGAGCTCAAGATCTGATCTACTTCTCTCACAATAAGATATTTATGTTACTTTGTATTGTATGTCTGTTTATTTACATCTGTTCTAATCAGATCTGGTGATAAAAATACACTTATTGCTAAGATAAAGACTTTTGCCCAATAGTGTATGCCTCTCAAAGCTTAAAGATTTTTGTTTATAGTCTGTCTAAATTCCCAAAGTGGGTTTTAACTCATTTAGTATTGGAAAAATGAAGGCTTGGACAAACCAGGTGTTGAGAACATTAGTGCTCTTACTGTAGATACTATACTCTATTGTATGAACCGCATAGTGACTATTTTATTTTTGTTATTTCTTAAGTTTTCAATTTTGGTTTTCTATGGTTTTCGGGGCACCCATAGTATTCAGCCAATGCAGATTCTGGGTGGTCCCCACAAGTCTCTTCCTCTCAGTAGGAAGAAACCTACAGGAGATAAAACAGCCAGTGATTTGGTGGAGTCCCGAAAGGCTGCATGTTCTTTTGCAGCCGTGTTGGCACCTCGGGGGGATCTCAGATGGCGAGCAATGGTGCAAATGACAATCAAGGGTGCTTCTCTTGCCATTCCTATCTCCAATCATCCTAATTACTCATGCAGAAATGAAGGGAGCAAATTGGACAGACGGGGCCACTTAATTCGGCCAATCAGAGTTGAACAGTCTCATCAAATTCTGGTTGCCAAGTCTTTTTTTTTTTTTTTCGTTTCTCACAGGAGGAGGAGGAGGACGGGGTGATTGATGTAGAAGAAGTTGTAGTGCCATGAATTAAATTAAAGCAAAATTAGGACATTCAGAAGGTTGTAGAAAGTAAAAAGAAGTATATTTTCCAAGTAGATGCACTAAACAAAGTTTGGCAATAGAAATTTTTGGATATGTGAAAAAGGTGTTATATGCCATACACAATACTTTATAATGCCAGGTGTGGGTGATCCTCCAATTGCAGGCTCTTTTGCCATCTTAACTTTTGTAATTTTTAATTTGAATTTGAATTTCATTATAAAATCACACAAATCATTGATGTTTAAATCATTATAAAAAATGGAAATCATAATTATTTTGGTGTGTAATTTTTTTGGTGATGCAGTGATTGATCTTTTTAATACCAAAAATGTTTGTTTTGTAATAATGTAATTTTAACACAAATTTATAACCTAGGGATGTAAAAGTTCCCCTAATTGAAGAATCACCTGTGTATGCTATTATTGCTATTAAGTAGTTATAATTACATGCATAATACTTTGTAAAGTCAGGGTCTATAACAGATTACAACATCTATTCATAAGGGCATTATAGACACTGTGGATATACAGTGTTTATTGCTGGTTATAACTTTGTATGTAAAATGTGGTAATTACATATAACTGTTAATGCAGGGCTTATAAGAGGTAAGCACAGCTAGTTTAAAGCTATTAATAATATTAACTATACTCCAGTTTTCAGTAAACTAAAAATAAACAAACTCTGTCAAGTTCGCACTGCATGTAAAAGTTATTTTAATTCAAAATAAATAAATACATGAATTAATGAAATAATTAATTAATTGAAACAGTACCAGGTCCACCAAACATCAGCTCTGGTTCTCTCACACTGTTGTGGTTCTGTTGTGATCCAGAAAAAAAATATTTTAGAACCTTGTCATAATGTGAGCTGACTTTATAAGGGTATATACATTCATATAAGAAAGCTTGTATTGCATGCCACTATAACCATAATTATAGTTATAACTGTAATATTATAACTATAATTATACAATAACTGTAATGCATTATAAAGTCTCAAATAATAACGTAGCCTACATTTAATGTATTATTATTTTATTATTAGAAACACTGTAACTATTTATTAACAGTTATATAAACTTTTTGATATGCCATATAACATCTTATAGATGCATCCATAATGCATTACAGATACATGATAAATAATAATGATTAGCAAAATAGTATTTATGTAATTATTTTATTATTACAAATACTGTACTTATTTATAAGAAATTATGTAAGCTCATTGCAGACATTATTAGGAATTATATATGTAATATAAAAGCTTATAGATGCATCTATAATGCATTATTAATACAGGACTCCGAAATAGTTATGTAATTATTTAATTCTATTCCCTACAACCTCCTATTCTGATATTCAGAGTCAGTGACGTATCTCGACTTTCAAAATGCCAGTACGTTGGTCGGCTGGTTGGTAAATGGTTTGCAAAAGCTTTTTCTCAACTGCCTGAAACACCTCTTTGGGAAATTACAGTCCTTTTCTCGGTTACAAGGTGACATCATCTTGTAACACAGTCTTTATTGGCAATCTTGTCACATCCTCAACCAACCAAAAACCTACCACTCTGAAACGTCCTGCTCCAGTCTGGCTTTCGAAGGTGGAACTTGTTTTGCCGGACTTTCATGTTTCTGACTCGGACTTAAAATGACTGCAATTGTATTGCTATTGTAATAACAGTCACGCCAAGGTGTGGGTGGAGCTTGTAGCAGGATGCCGCTGTCGTGGTTGACCAGTCAGAACATAGTGGGTGAGCTGGCCAATCAGTGCACACTGGGCTGATTGGGAGGCGGGGCTTAAAGCTCTAACAGAGCTCTAAGATTCACTGATCTTCTTATAAGCTCTATTTATGCTACAAGATTGAGGCAACACTTGTTTCCTGTCTTCAGAATCTCTTTGAAAGTGTTCTGACTAACGACCTGATCTTTCTCTGTTGCTCCGTCAGAAATTCTGAACGGTGGGGTATACGTGGATCAGAACAAGTTCCTGTGCCACGCGGACACCATACACTGGCAGGACATCGTGAAGAACCCTCGAGCTGAGCTTCTGGTGGTGCCGTCCAACAACAGTGGCAGTTCATGTGAGTACCAAATGGAATAATACTGAAACTAAGCATCGAAGGTGATTCAACTTTCACACACTGTTGTGATCCAGAATGTATACTAGAACCTTGTTATAGTGTGTTATAGTGTATTACACTGTATAGTGTATTACACTGGTACACAATGTTATTATGAATAGAGGTTATATTGCGTTACAAAACATAAAGGTATGTACGTTTATGTTATAAAGAGTCTTTTATGTTATTGTAACTACTCGTAGGCCATTATATAAGCTTATAACAGGCATCGTAAAGCGTTATTTATAAAATGTAACACCTTATGACTGCATATATAATAACTTATAAATACAGAATTCATAGGACTGAAATTGGATCATGAAATCTCAAGTTTCAATTTGACGTTTACAGCCCTGTAACAACTTTCACACTCTGTTGTGATCCAGGATATATACTAGAACCTTGTCATAGTGTGTTATAGTGCATTAAACTGTGTTTACAATGTTATAATGAATAGAGGTTATATTGCGTTATGAAACCTGACATTATAATGGTATATCCTCCTGAGACCCAGAAAAATTTAAGTTTCAGTAATTTCAGCATAAAATAAGTCTACTAGATGAAACAAACATATCACCATGTTTTTTCTCAGAAATTATTATTTTTTGGAATGTCCTTTATAGTGGACAACAGGACATTATTGATACCATATTTTTTGTTTCCTGTTCTGCATCAGTCCAAAAACCCTTCTACAACATCAGCATAAACTCAACCATAGAAAATAATGTAAATGAAAACGGAGTAACCAAACATTGTTTACATTTTTATACCATTTCCTCTTTTGGCAGTATAAGAAATATTTCAAATGCACTGTATATGAACATAAACAAGAACAAATAATAAACTATTCCAAAGGTTAACAGTTTTAGAATACAATTATGTAATATTTTTAATAAAATAGGAAAAATTAAATTAGTAATAAACTAAAAATAAATTAGTATTGAATTTACATGTTTACAGAACTTACATGTTGCAAAATTATCTTTATCTTTATCTTTATAATTATCTGTCCACTATGAAGGACATCAACAAAAAGTATGCTGTTAGGTAGTTAAACATTTGTGTATATTAATAAAAACTGCTTTGAGAACTAGCTACAACAGTTTTATACCTACAACAGATCAATTCTAGACTTTAGAAACATAACAAATAAATATTGTTTGACAACTTACATCTCTTTCTCCCATAAAATGTGGTTACTGAGTAGCAGCCATTTTTAAAAAAGGTAGAACTTCTGTTGTGTATGGCACACCCCAAAACATGGTACATCATTAGAAAGGCCATGTAATGTTTAGTTGTAAATAAATAAATACTGTGTAAATGTAATGTTTAGTTATGAATAAATAAATAACGTGTAAATGTAATGTTTAGTTGTAAATCAATAAATAATGTGTAAATGTAATGTTTAGTTATAAATAAATAAATAAATAATGTGTAAATGTAATGTTTAGTTGTAAATAAATAATGTGTAAATGTAATGTTTAGTTATAAATAAATAATAATGTGTAAATGTAATGTTTAGTTAGAAATAAATAAATAAATAATGTGTAAATGTAATGTTTAGTTATGAATAAATAAATAAATAATGTGTAAATGTAATGTTTAGTTGTAAATAAATAAATAATGTGTAAATGTAATGTTTAGTTATAAATAAATAAATAATGTGTAAATGTAATGTTTAGTTGTAAAGTACTGTCGTACTGATGTAAATGGTAATGACTCTGAATAAATGTACTCTATGATCAGGAGCAATACACCATTCAGTTACTCCCATTTACACACATTAACATCTCACTCCTTACTCGTGGCTGACGTGCTCCTTTGTGAGTCTTTGTTTCCATGGTTACAAGATAAACAATTGCTTCCTTTAAATAGTTCCCTGCAGAAGTCATACATTGTTGCGGTAATGACGATAATGTTGGGGATGATAATATATAGCTCGAAAATATGCAGAGGTACAAATATGAAAGTACACAGTACATTTAGTTTCTATACGTTTTTATGAAACTCATATTGTGATCTTTTTCATAAATTCATCACTTTTTAGCATTTTATTGAGGCAAGTTTTAAAGTCTGGGTTCGTGACAAGGCCAAAGTAGCAAAATATTGATGTTTAAATCATTATATAAAATGGCAATCATAATTATTTTGGTGTGTACTTTTTTTTGGTGATGCAATGATTGATCTTTTTAATACATAAAATGTTTGTTTAGTATAAAAATAATTTTAACACAAATTTATAACCTAGAAATAATCATAAATGTTATGCTTGTTCTTAAAATATATAAATAAATAAGTGAATAGAAACAGTGCCAGGTCCAAAAATAGGCTCTGGTTCCCTGATGCGGTTGTGGTTCTCCAGAAAATACACTAGAACCATGTCATAGTGTGTTATAGTGCATCACACTATGTCTTCAATGTTATTATGGATAGAGATTATATTGTTTTATGAACAATATGTTATGAAGTGTCATGCATGTCACTATAACCACTTATAAAAAGTTATACAAGCCTATGGCATTGTAATGCATTACGTATGTCACATAACACTTTATGGATGCATGTATAATGCATTATCAACTACTACTACCATGCTTTGGAATTTCTGAATCATTGTCTGTAGATTTAAATTGAATAATGAAATTCTCAAGTTTCAATTTGATATTTACGGGCCTATAACGTCTCTCAGAGGCCGGCCCGCTGGGCGCAGCTGATTTGTAGTTGTCTACTGCGAATCCTGGTCGGCGATAACAGAAAGCGGAATGGCTGGCTGCTTGAGGCCGAGCTGTTATATGACGGCTCGTAATGATGATTTACTGTCCACGCTAAACAGTACCCTCTCAAGGTGACACTTCCTGTTTCACCAGGTGGGACTGTAAGCCTCGTTATTAGCTTCGGAAGAGCCTATTATGTCCCATATGTTTGTTTGTTTGGTTACTGAAAGACAACGTTTTCATCAGCGCCCATTAAACGTGCGGCAGTCGTCTCCTCCAGTGTACTGCTCTTCAGCTCATAATGTTCTCAAAGCATAGAAATGAAATATCAAATCAAATCTAATATATTTGTATAGCGCTTTTAAAAACTGGTGTCATCACAAAGCAGCTCTACAGGAATTTAGTGATGAGAAAAGTTCAATAGAGCATCAATAAGCCTAAGAAATGAATAAGAACAAAGAAGGAAATCATAGAAACCATAGAACAAACATAGAAAACCCCCAGTGAGCAAGCCATAGGTGACAGTGGCATTTTAGTACACTACCAGCACACCGTTTTAGATACACTACCAGCACACCATTTTAGATACACTACCAGCCAAACGTTTTAGATACACTACCAGTCAAACGTTTTAGATACACTACCAGCACACCATTTTAGATACACTACCAGCCAAACGTTTTAGATACACTACCAGTCAAACGTTTTAGATACACTACCAGTCAAACGTTTTAGATACACTACCAGTCAAACGTTTTACTACACTACCAGTCAAACGTTTTGGATACACTACCAGTCAAACGTTTTAGATACACAACCAGACAAACGTTTTAGATACACTACCAGTCAAACGTTTTAGATACACTACCAGTCAAACGTTTTAGATACACTACCAGCCAAACGTTTTAGTACACTACCAGCCAAACATTTTAGATACACTACCAGCCAAACGTTTTAGATACACTACCAGACAAACGTTTTAGATAAACTACCAGCCAAACGTTTTAGATACACTACCAGTCAAACGTTTTAGATACACTACCAGCCAAACGTTTTAGATACACTACCTGTCAAACGTTTTAGATACACTACCAGACAAACGTTTTAGATATACTACCAGTCAAACGTTTTAAATACACTACCAGTCAAACGTTTTAGATACACTACCAGCCAAACGTTTTAGTACACTACCAGTCAAATGTTTTAGTACACTACCAGCCAAACGTTTTAGATACACTACCAGTCAAACGTTTTAGATACACTACCAGTCAAACGTTTTAGATACACTACCAGTCAAACGTTTTAGTACACTACCGGTCAAACGTTTTAGATACACTACCGGTCAAACGTTTTAGAATACTACCAGTCAAACGTTTTAGATACACTACCAGACAAACGTTTTAGTACACTACCAGTCAAACGTGTTAGTACACTACCGGTCAAACGTTTTAGATACACTACCAGTCAAACGTTTTAGATACACTACCAGTCAAACGTTTTAGATACACTACCAGTCAAACGTTTTAGTACACTACCAGTCAAACGTTTTAGATACACTACCAGTCAAACATGTTAATACACTACCAGTCAAACGTTTTAGTACACTACCATTACTTTGATTAATAATCTGATTGATTCAGATTATTTCTTTTGGTTAAAATTAGTTTACTTACTCGTTACCTCACAAAACATGTATTGTCATGCACTCTTTCGATCTCTCAGTTTATCCCCTCTCGCTGTTCAATAACATCAATAAAGTTTTAAAGTTCTCTTCAAATGTTTGTCCTCTCGCTTTCCATCTGAAGGGAAACTTGCTTTGGATGAGAACAAAGGGCTGCAGAGGTTGAAACGGGGGTGTGTTGGTATGTAGGAAAGACTGGCAAATTGAGGCCCTTGGCAACATGTACCCTGCCTGAGTCTTCAGTGGAGGTTAACTCCCGATCACTCTTGCTCTGTAATTACAGACAATTAGCTGCAAATAATGGCGTGTTTACTGCTTTACCAGTGCAGGGGCTCTACATCTCACAGGGACATGGATGGCAGGAATTTTAGAACCTCTGGAAATTTCATGATCATCACCAAAATTGTTTTAGCAGAACCTGTTTCAACATTAATTCTTACAACCGGAGGATAATATAAAAAATTATTATTAAGTATTTGCTAAGGAGGCACGGTGGTGTAGTGGTTAGTATGGTGGTGTAGTGGTTAGTACGGTGGTGTAGTGGTTAGTATTGTGGTGTAGTGGTCAGTACGGTGGTGTAGTTGTCAGTACGGTGGTGTAGTGGTTAGTATGGTGGTGTAGTGGTTAGTACGGTGGTGCAGTGGTTAGTACGGTGGTGTAGTGGTTAGTATTGTGGTGTAGTGGTCAGTACGGTGGTGTAGTGGTTAGTACGGTGGTGTAGTGGTTAGTATGGTGGTGTAGTGGTTAGTACGGTGGTGTAGTGGTTAGTACGGTGGTGTAGTGGTTAGTGTGGTGGTGTAGTGGTTAGTATGGTGGTGTAGTGGTAAGTATGGTGGTGTAGTGGTTAGTACGGTAGTGTAGTGGTTAGTATGGTGGTGTAGTGGTTAGTATGGTGGTGTAGTGGTTAGTATGGTGGTGTAGTGGTTAGTGTGGTGGTGTAGTGGTTAGTATGGTGGTGTAGTGGTTAGTATGGTGGTGTAGTGGTTAGTATGGTGGTGTAGTGGTTAGTACGGTGGTGTAGTGGTTAGTATGGTGGTGTAGTGGTTAGTGTGGTGGTGTAGTGGTTAGTATGGTGGTGTAGTGGTTAGTATAGTGGTGTAGTGGTTAGTATGGTGGTGTAGTGGTTGGTACATATTGAAATCAAGTTGATGTAGTGTACACATATTTAGATCAAGTTGATCTGACTAACGTATTTAAATCACATTGATCAACTGTATACATTCAAATCAACTGAATCTGAAGTATATATTTAGATCAAGTTGATCCGATATACAAATTTAAATCAGCTGGTGAGGACGTACATGTTCAGATCAAGCAGATCCATTTAAGACATTAAAATCAGGTAAATTCTGGCCAACCCTTTTGATCAGTGCAACTCTATTCCTTCATCCAGCAACAGACACGAAACTCAGTTGTGAAATAACAAAGAAAGTAGAGATTCTGTCTTATTTCATCTTTTTTTTATTTTCAAGGCCAAACGACAGAAGTGGAGTGTTGAGTGTCCTTCGCAGGCACTTTCTGCTTCACCTTCACTTTCAAGTTAAACTTTCACACTTCAGTGATGGAGAGAACATGACAACAGAAAAACAGAGAGTATATTGCACTATTGATCCATGAAGAAGAAGCCCAGAGTGCTGCACATTAGCAGACTTTAGTTTAGACAACTCCATCACATCATTTCAATTCTTCTACCGAGCTGTAGATCACGAATCCTAGTCAGTCCTGCACTAATGGATACATTTTGGGTTATTTAATACTTTAATGTTTAATTGTAGACATTGTTGCAATATGGTGGGGTCATATATTCTAACTAACAGATGCACACATGCATAAACATGCGTTAGGGCTGTGTATTGGCAAGAACCTGGCGATACAATACGTATCGTGATACAGCGCTCACGATTCATTATATTGTGATATATTGCGATACTATAAGTGATATACTGTGATTTTTCAAATCCTACTATTAAAACACACCACTATATAAACAAGTTTATCAATGTTTACAATAGCACTGCGGCCTTGTGCTGCTTGTTAATGTTGGAGTGGAGCTAAAAACGGATTACAACACTGCCATCTAGTGGTAAGAGCCTTCAACACAACACACAGTGAGTCAATGTCTGCCAGGAATCTGTGTATCGATACTGTGTTTTTGAGAATCGATACAGTATCACTGAACATAATATCCTGATATTCAATATTTTCGATATTTTCGATCTTTTCTTACACCCTTACCAAATATTTAAAAAAATATTCTTAATGATTGAGTTGTATGTGAAACCGGTGAAAATGGAAAGATAGAGTTTCTTATTATTAGTTCATTTATTCTTATTTTTTATTCCCAATCACTCTAATTGAAGGTGCTGAATCGGAATGAGCCCAAGTTTGCTTTTTTGGACACAGTCATCATGAATCTCAGTCATGCACTAGTGGATACATTTTGGGTTATTTCATACTTCATCCAGGCCAAAGTAGAGTTTAGGTGAAGACATTGTTGCAATATGGTGGGGTCACATATTCCTACTAGCAGGTGATCGTGATGAGCATTAATGTTAATTAATATATGAATATTTTCACTATGATGAGCTCCTAACAGTGGTTTTCAGTGTTAAGAGTGATTGATTGTTACTCTGTTCCACCTCAAACAATCATCAGTTATCATTGGTCTATCTTTCCAATCACAAGAAATTAACCCTTTGATGCACAAGCTAAGCAAACCATTTTCTAATGCACAACATGGGTCTAACTTGACCCATATTCATTTCCTATGTTATAGAGTTTCTTTATGGTAAATCGATTGAAATTAGTTTATATCATTATTAAAATGTTCATGTTTTTGACCTTAAATCATTATTCATAACTCATAAACAAAAATAGTGTTTGTAAATATGTTCACAATTGCAATTACAATTACAAATGTCAACAGTTCCAATTCCAATCAACAGTTCCAATCAAATTCCATAGTGAACCCATAAGGGTTCATTTTGAGCCATTGTTGTGCGTAGGGCAGTGATACGAACCAACACTACAAAGAAAAATAACAAAATCAGGATTTGTGATGCTCAAAAACAAGTACATTGAGGAATCCATGGAGGCTTGAAGGATAAAATGGCCTCAGGTTGGGCATCAAAGGGGTTAAACTAGTTTTAAACAACCTTAAAATGTACTTTGATGGAAATAACTGTTTATTTAAACTACTTTTATGTTGTATTAATTATGAAATTTATTATAATGTTATACTCATATTCATATTGCTCTGGTGGTATGTTTGTTTTTGCTATCTGGTGTCAAACACAGGAGGACAGGTTCCTCTTTTTAGTCTCAAGGTTTCTTGTTTTGTTTTTTTGTTGCTCTTAGGCAGTTCTCCTCGCCTCCTTCGCCCTTGGTGATGCTCACTGCAGTTTCTATAAAGCTGCTTTGTGACAATGTCTGCTGTAAAAAGCGCTATATAAACATTTTCAATTGACTGGACTTGAGAAGGGGAGCCTGGAGTGTCCTTAGCATGCATAGCTGACAAATAGAGAATATAATACTTATGATTTATAAGGAAAAACTTGAAAACGCTGTCCATTTGCAGTAAGACCTTTTCTTAGTGTTCCATTTCTACAGTACACGCTTCCTTCCTTCATTCATTCATTCATTCATCATCTAAGACGCTTATCCTCCTGGGTCACAAAGGGGGGCGCTGTAGCCTATCCCAACTGGTGTTCTTTGGGCGGAATACAGGAAACATTCTGGCAGTAGTACATATTGTTAGTTAATATTATATTTCCTTCCCACTAGTGCACAGTGATATAATCCAAATTCAGTTTTAGAGATGGGGCAAAAGTTTTTTTTAATTTTTAATTGTACACTACTGTCCAAAAGTTTTTGTCACTTGGGGACATAATTATAATAGCTATTTTTCTCAGACAGGAAGCTTTTATTTACTCAGTAAAAACTTTATTATTAAATATTAAACAGTATTAATTGAGTAAGTAGTACTTTTACATACCTCAGTGTGTTTATTTAACCCTTTCCAAGCTTCTCCTAAACAACCCAGTATTATTTACAGTTCTCATCTAATACCTGCTTTGACTGCTCAGTACTTCATTAAGCTAAATCAAGATTGCTGCTGAAGGAACTGAACACATTCATACAATGTCTGGGGCGTCCAGGAGAAATCTGGAACCTAACTTTGTTCTTCAAACTGGAGCTCAAGATCTGATCTACTTCTCTCACGATATGTTACTCATGTTACTTTGTATTGTATATCTGATTATTTACATCTGTTCTAATCAGATCTGCTGTTGTTACTTATTGATCAGATAAAGACTTTTTAACCATCATCTTAAAACTCGTGCACAGTAGTGTATATGAATAATCATTTTAATGATCAGAGAACTAACAAGCTAAAATAACATTCTCCAGCAGTCTAAAGACATATGATCAGATGAGTTGGAGATTATACATTGTCCCCTATGTAAAAGTCTGTGTGATGGACTGATGGCTTGTCTAGGGTGTTACCTGTCTTCTGACCAATGAGCACTGAGATTGAGAGGCTGAAGTTTAGAAGATGAATGAACATGTATATATATATATATATATATATATATATATATATATATATATATATATATATATATATATATATATGTATATATATATATATATATATATATATATATATATTGTATCATACGTCCTGACAAAATCATCTTTTAAGTTTATATAAATGTTACAATGTCATATTTATTATTATTATTATTTATATTATTTTCATTTTAGTAGGGCTATAAACCCTATACACAGTAAATGTGAAAAATCTATTTTATTCTGTATTGGAATAAAAACAGTACAAACATGTTAAATTTTAAGTGTCTTATTAAATTTGTAGTTTATTGTTCTGATTCATTGGTTCTTTTGTGCTGGTGTGTTCAAGAAAATGTTAATGTTTTCTGCATTAACACCACATTGGTGTCAGAAGTGGGCAGGCTATCCCCTAGCTATCTGTAATGACTTGAGGGTGAAGTCTTAGGTGACATAATAGATGTCTTAATTCTTTAAACATTTATTAATTGTATTTGATCCATACATCCATTATCTTTTGCTTTACCCTGCTAGTAAGGGTTAAGTGTATTTCATAAATCATATAATATTGTCTTAGTCCTGTTTTCCATGTACTACTCATGACTTTCAAACTGGGGCTATAGTAGTGGTTGTTTTCAATTTTAGCCTTTATTGATATCTTCTTTATTATTTATCTTCTTTTGGATAAGTGTTCTGCAGTCTGATTGAGACAAATGAAAAAAGACTAATCATGCAAACCTAATTACAACTCTAATGATGAAGCCATCAAACAGCCTGTAATGTTCTGTAATATGATGATAGGATGATAGTCCGTCATAAGCAGTCATATCCATATGATTTGTATTAGAATCCAATCTATTTGCTGACTTCTAAGCTGTGTTGTGATTGTTTATATAAACAGTGAAGGAATAAAACTGATGACGGTGGTTGCATTTCACAGGCAGACGATGTCACCGGTCCTGTAATGGACGCTGCTGGGGTCACCAAGAGGACCAGTGCCAAACCTGTAAGTATCAAACCTCAGCTAACAAGCACTGCGTAAGGAGTAGCAGTTCGTTTACCTTCATTTAACATCATGGACTTACATTAGTATCTCTCCATTGTAAGACTGTGAGCTTCAATGTTTTATCACATTTGTAACTCCTAAAAATGAAAAGATGAAAGTTGTCCAGAACAGTGGGAGCCTTATTCACAGCACTGGGGTAGCAGGTGGGGGTTAGGCTTTTCAGTCATGTCCTGTTGATTCAGGGAATTAAACCAGTAACCTTCTGTTTACAAGGCTGGTTTCAACCAGTTTATGACCTTACATAGATATAATAATGAGAATACATCATATTTCAGTACACGTTAATTGTATACAAGTAGTTTTTTTTACTGTTCTAGGATGTCGGCAATGTGGACATATCGCCTCAGATAGAGAGCAACAACCAACACTATAAAAAAGATAAAAATAGTAATAATTAAGTTTATTTAACTTTAAAAAGTTGAAGTTCATATTTATGGCTTATGAAATTTGGTGTGCTTGAAATATTAAAGTAAAGCAAATAAAAAATGCCATACAAAAGTACACTATAAAAAGTTGTTTTAACATTTTTGAGTTACTTGAAATAATTTCTCAGCATAAAACACACAAACAAAAATTTGTGCAATAAATGCCAATAAACAAAAATTGCTGTTTTTTTTACATTAAATGTGTAAATGCATCTGTGTTTATATATTATATAATTATAGGAAATTTGGGAAACTTGAAATACAAAACCAACTAAAGCAAATGAAAACCTTATCATGTAAGAAGTACACTGTAAGAAAAAATCACTTAAAAATGTTTGTGTCTATGCTTCCCTAAAATTTCGGGGCGTAAAACACAAACAATAAATTTAAAGACACAAAAGTTTTTTCTGTCAACTAACTGTTAGAAATTGAATTTAAACTTAAAATTTAAGGCAGCACAGACACAAACTTTTTTTCGAACTAAAGTTAAAATCCCACTTTTTAATTATTATCTTTATTTTGCAGTGAACTCATAAACACATCTCTGTATTTATATGTATGGCTTGTGAATTTTGTGCACTTGAAATATGTTACCAACTATAGAAAATGAAAAATTTGGCCTGCAAGTAAACTATAAAAAAATAATTATCTGTCCTGCCTTAAATAAATAAATTAGTTATTTGAAATCATTACTGGGTATAAAACACAAAAAATATGTTTATGATGATTAAAGCAAACCTTGTTTTGTTAACTTACTATTCAGATTCAATTACCTCAGAATGAAGGCACCAAAAACTAAACTAATGTTGTTTTTTTACAGTGAACATGTAAATCTGTGTATTTATATTTATGACTTATGAAATTTGGTGCACTTCAAATAAGAAAATAAAGCAAATTAAAATCTTGCCATAGTGTGTAACAAGTATACTGTAAAAAACAAGTTACTTGAAAACATTTCTGGGCATAAAACACAAAAGTTTTTGGACAATTAAAGAAAATACTTGTTTTGTTAACTTACTATTTAATATTAAATTTAATTCAAAATTTCTATAAAATTTAGTGCACCTGAACTTTGAAACCAACTAAAGCAAATGAAAACTTTGCCATGTAATTAGTACACAACTAACTTAAAACTAACTCAAAAGTATTTATGTCTTTGCTGCCTCAAAAATTGTGAGTTTTTTTTATCATTTCTGGATGTAAAACACAAAAAATAAGTTTAAAGACAATAAACACAAACCCTTGTTTTGTTAACTTACTATTCAAAATGCAATTAACTCAAAATGTTAAGACAGCAAAAACTAAACTAAACTAAAGTTGTTTTTACAGTAAACATGTAAATCTATGTATGTATATTTATGACTTGTGAAATTTGGTGCACTTGAAATACGAAACTAAAGCCAATGAAAATCTTGCCATAGTGTGCAGCAAGTATAATGTAAAAAAACCCAACTTAAACTTAAAAATGTTAATGTCTTTGTTAATGTCTTTCTCTTTCAAATTTTGAGTTACTTGAAATAAGTTCTGGGCATGAAACCAATTAAACAATTAAAGCAAATTCTTGTTCTGTTAACTTACTATTTAATGTTAAATTAACTTAAAATTTTTATAGAAATTTCTGGACTTAAAAATAATTTTAAAGACATTCAATTCAAACTCTGTTCTGTTAACTTACTATTCAAAGTTCAATCAACTCAAAATTTTAAGGCAGCACAGACACAAACTTTTTTGAAGTTAACCCAGCTTTCTTTTATTGCTGTGTAGTCGGTCCATTACTTGAATTTAGCATCACCATGTTCTTACATTTTGAGCTGAGTTTCTAAATAGCGTCCCATTAATAGTCCCTGCGCACGTAAAGGAAGATAAAAGTTGGCTGTCAGGCTTTTAGTACCTACCTTAAAACAAAACAATAGCTTCATTTTGGTAAATAACTGAGCGACCGATGTGATATCCATTAAGCTGTAGCCTGAGGCCGTTTCTGAAAAGGCTCATGAAAGCTACAGAAAGCGCTGTAGGATAAAAGCCAGGTTTGTATTACAGACATAACACGCATCACCCAGTCAGACTAAACAATCAGGCCCGGAATCGTGTTTGCTGTGTCTCTTCTTACCGTGTTCTGTTAAGGCTGCACAAACAGTCTTTCTAATTAGCTTTATTTTGCAGTTTTCCTTTCATCCTTCAAACAGACAGAGCGTTTGATATTAGTGAGCCTCGGATTCTGAGTTTGATTACCAGGGAGATCGAAAAAAAAAAAAAAGTGCAATCTCTCCTTCTCCCACATGCTGGTCAGGGGGGACTCTGACCCTAGGCTAGGAGAATAACCCGCTGGGCGGTGCAGCTCGCTGCGTGGGCGATAATTATAGAGGGAGGACTGAGTTCAAACTGAGAAAAATAGAGAGGTGGAGGAGAGGGGAGGGAGAACGAGAAGAGGGGGAGGGAGAGAGCTGAAGAAGAGTCAACGCTGGTGCCTCTTGGGCCAGTGATGGAGTGGTGTACTTCAGTTTTAACACTGTAATTAGTCGAAACTCGGAATCGCATAAAACCGCTGGATTAGTGGATGAGTTCGCTTCACTCCGAGAGCCAAACAGCGGCCCACTCCACAGCGTGATACACTGCAGTGTATGGACAATTAAGACCCCACGTCCTACCAACACAACACCAGTGTCACAGCAGTGCTGAGAATGAACCACCACCCAAATAGTACCTGCTCTGTGGTGGTCCTGATCATTGAAGGACATAGAAATGGAGGTCAACAAAGTATGTGGGTATCCAACCTCATTATAGCATTTGCTAGCCATGCGTTATAATAAACGACCCAATAAATTTGATATAGTTTTCTTGGCATAACTTAAAAATGCTTGTTTTCTATGTAAAGAAATTGACCATAAAAAAAAAAAAAAAAAAAAAAATATATATATATATATATATATATATATATATATATATATATATATATATATATATATATGTCTGTCTTTGTTTACATTCCCTTGTCTGTCCCATGTGCTTATGTTTACGTTCCCCACCATGTGGATCTGTTTTGTCATGTGATCCTTGTCTCCGCCCTCTGTCTCCGCCCCCCACCTGTTCCCTGTTGTCTCCCCCTTCATTAGCCCCAGTTGTTCATTGTTCGTTCCTGTATTTATCCCTGGTTGTCTGGTTAGTCTGTGCTTGGTGCTTTGTCCCACTTTGTCCCACTTTGTCCCATTCCATGTTAGTGAGTATAGTGTTGCCTGTTTCTTGATTTTGGTTCAATGTTTAACTTGTCTTTGTTTTCTTTTGTTACTTTGCCAGCTTGTCAGTGTTCATAGTTTCTTGTTTTCTTTAGTATTTTTTGTTTCTTAACAAACACATATATGTATATATATTTATTTTCTTAACAGTTTTAGATCACTACAAAGTGACCAGTAGTATATGTGTGTCTACACATGTTTTTCTTATTTTTACTATTTAATTATAATAATAATAGTGATTATTTGTGAAGACATTGAAGAACTATTAAGATCTAAATGTCTTTATAATTAAAAACATATATTCAATTAAGGGTGTTCAAACATATGACTGGTAGTGTATATGTTGTAGTAGTAGTGTAGTTGTACCATTTGAATTATTCAAAGCATAATCATTAGTTGTATCTTTCTTTTAACCTGGTTTGGTGTATCAGTACTAATAAAAGTGTGGAGATGATGGGCTGGGGAAATCAACCCTGTGTTCTTCCAAGCTGTTCATGAAATATTGAGTATTTTTTTAGAAAATAAAATTTGAGTTTTGTGACATATATATATATATATATATATATATATATATATATATATATATATATATATATATATATATATATATATATATATATATATATATATATATATATAATTTGCCAATAGCATTGGTATTAAAAGACTTTCTGAGTGGAAGGTTCATAATTATGGTTCTGCTCATCATTCTTCTACAGGACGGGGAAGAACATAATGTGTTGTTGTTGATCTCCGGGGAAAAAAACAAAAGAAAGCAAATATGTTCATTAAAGTCAATGTCATTTGGTACACACAATGCTTTATTATTATTATTATTATTAATAATCATTAGTGCCATCAATTCATTTCCAACCATATGGAGGTCCTGGATCTTTTCCAAAGAATCAGTTCTTCTAGGAATATGTCTAAATATATGTGAATATCTGGGCTTTGAGTGAGATGTAAGGTTTAATTTGTTCAAGGATCCATTTGTTTTCTTTTTTGTCCAAGGAGCTTCAATTCAAACCTGTTTGTAGAGAAACATCTTGGAACTTGAAGGTTCTTATAGTATATGTGGGGACAGCACATTTAATCTTTAAGAAAAGAGCTGTGGGTGTCTACAGCTACAGTAGTGGGATGTGCAGTAACTGTGAGCTTGTGTTTGTGTTTCAGTAACGAAGACCGTGTGTGCCGAGCAGTGTGACGGCCGCTGTTTCGGCCCCTACGTCAGCGACTGCTGCCACCGCGAGTGCGCTGGAGGCTGTTCCGGACCCAAAGACACAGACTGCTTTGTAGGTCATCTTGTTCAAACAGTTCTGTGGCATTTGTATCCGCAGATATACTGCAGTGGGCTATACCGGCACCTACGCAGTGGAATATCTTCTATCTTAATATTGGATCTCCTGTGATCGTTTAAAAGCACTCGTCCATTTTTTTATATATTGATTTGTGGGTTTAGTGGTGAGATCTGTGATTTAATTTTTAGTTCAATCAAGAAACAAGACTCCACTACCACAATTAATGTAATTTATGGAACTGTAAGTATCTACAAAACGTCAACTTCACAGGAGAGAACAAAAAAACGTCTTTACTTTCAATGTAAGTCAATGGAACAAGAATTTTTTCCAAGCTATTTTGGAGTCTTTCTATTGGTCCATTGGTCCATGGCAGGGGCAAAACTAGGCCTAGTTTATTCAGTCCCAGCACCCCTAAAAATGATAGCAAAAAAACATTTTTTTCTTTTAAAGTTAATTTGTCTCTGACAAGCTGGAAATGTTAAAACCATGAAGTATATGTTTAAACCAATTATTTTAACAACAAAAAGACAGCAGCCCCCTCGCCTTGGGTATGATCCAGCTTCTCTTTTCTACAGAATGAAGAAGAACATGATGATGTTGTTGTTTTCCGGGGAAAAATAACTTTACATAGGAAGTCAATGTGATTTGGTACACACAATGCTTCATCATTATTATTATTATTATTATTATTATTATTATTATTATTATTATTATCATCACAGTAGTGGACTGTGCAGTAACTGTGAGCTTGATCATATACTTAGAATCTGTTAATAATTACTTAGAATCTGTTAATAATTGTAATAATATTGATAACTGATTATTAGAATTGGTGATCTAAATTATTCTAATTATTCTGATACACTCACCCCAAGTCCTGAATTTATCTTATTCTCATCTGGTCACCCTAGTTCAAGCTCAATATTCAATGAGAAAAATGTGTTAAATTGTTATGGATCTATTTATTTTTCTCTTAAATTGTTTTTTTTAATTAAAAATAAAAGTTACATGTGCTTTTATGTGCAAGTATGGAGAGCAGCAGCCATAAAGTGCAAGTTGCAAGTAAAAGTATGTGGACATTTAACCTCATTATAATTTATTTTTTATATATATATTTTAACAGTTTTAGATCACTACAAGTTGACTGGTAGTGTTTTATATATATATATATATATATATATATATATATATATATATATATATATATATATATATTCTATTAGGGGTGTTTAAACTTTTGTCTGGTAGTGTATATGTTGTAGTAGTATATTTGTACCATTTCAATTAATCAAAGCATAATCATTAGTTTTATTTTTATTTTATTTTTAATAAAAGTGTGGAGAAAATTAACTGGGGAAATCTAACCTGTGGTCTTCCAAGCTGTTCATGAAATATTGAGTATTTTTTAAGCTGTTCTTATTTAGGTGATCAGCACCTCTTTAACATTAACCTCTTTACATTAACTTACTTTGAAAGTGAAGAAAGTTTTTGGCTGTAAAGTTATACCTGGTTTCGGAGACACTTGTTTTTCTTTGGATAGTAACAATATTTTACCCATTCTTATCAGCTATATAATGACTTTTGAATCCTGGCATAGAACTGTTGTTGCTGTTTTTCATTCTTAACAACTGACTTTGATTGAGTCAGACTTCAGACAGTTACAGGATAAGGCCATAGTCAACGCTGACTAATTGTATATGACGTCATGAGCAGCACCACAGGACAATTAGTGTTTTTTTGTACCTTTAACAATCCATGATATGGATATGTCTATGGAGTGTGCCATGACCTTACCAATGAGCCCGTTGCTTGTCTTGAGGGAACCAGATATATGGAGCCTGGAATCTCACAAATTTATATCTTAGGTGGCCTTGCCAAGACTGAGAGCCAGAGAAATGTCTAATTCTCTAACTCACAATAAAACAAGAGCATCTTTATGGGATTATAGGGCGTTATGCTGGCTCTCCATCCACACATCCTTTTTTATTGTAGCCTTCAGGACAGCAGACTTTCAATATCTGATCTTTCAAGCCCTGCAGATCAGGGAAGAAATGTTAGGTCAAAGCCAAATCCCACATGCCATTACAGGGCATAGTGTCCAGCAAGCCCTGGATCGCATTGCTAGCCTACAGAAAACCAAAGAAATGGACCTCAAAGTCACCAGATTCCTCACCTGTTTTCTTCTCTGAGGCATCTATGTTTTAGGGTCACGTGATCAGTGACAAGGCTCTACAGTCTCTACCTATTTACATTGCTAATTGGTACTTCTGAAAGCCTGACCAATGGGAAAGCTGGCTTAATCTAAATTAAATTACATTTCCACAATTTTCAACCAGCTGTTTCAAAAGTTTACCTCTATTTAGTGCTACTACAATGCTTGCCAAGTTTTAAATATGATAAGCATGGTGATTATTCCAAACAAAAATTAGCTCAAAAAGCTGTAGACATTTTAAAGATTTTTAAAAATAGTTATCATACATAAACTACAGCCATGACATGAAAATAAGTCATGAAGTACATTTACATTTACAGTATTTAGTAGATGCTTTTATCTAGACTTAGAGTTTACAGTCTTTACTTCTTAACTATGGAAGTAGGCCTGATTGGCCTCAAGGTGGTGCTGTAGCACACAGTTTGTCCTTAATAGTCTAGCACCTGTCACTATGGCTGGGATACCTCTAAAAAAATTGTCCAATTTCCTGAGAGACTGGTAGGACGAGTATATTATTGCTCATTTTTCAAACTGTAGACAGAAGAGAAGATGTGATCTCACTTAACGTGGGCAAGACCTACCAAAGAAAAGAGCATTTCCAGAAGACGAATTGCCATAGAAACTATCATAGCACTGCTATGCTGTGAGTTAGACTATGCTGGGGTGGCCAGCCAACATGGGACCCCCAGAATTGAGGGTAGCATGAATCATTAAAGTTTACATACAATATCTTACTATGATTTTGAAAAATGAAAACTGACAAAAATGTATGTACAATGTTTTCTTTGGACAGTGTTGATAAAAAGCATATTTAAAAACAATAAACTGATGTAAAGTTCATTGAAATAATAAAAAATAAAAGTAAATGCAACTGTATAACTAATTGCACTGTAATTCAATTTACATTGTATGATATTTTATGATGAATGGACCAATAGAAATGCTCCAGAATAGCTTGGAAAAATTCTGGTTCCATTCACTTACATATACTTGTTTTTCATTGGACAGCAACAATATATAAACTTGACTTTACTACACAAATCATAGTTTTTGTACTGGTTATCACTTTACTAGGTTCGTTTAGCCAAAATGCTGGATATTTATTTTTCTTCTATTAATAAGTGAGCTAAATGGGTAGGAGCATAACAGATCTGGTCTCCAGATCCAGGTCTCCACACCAGCCATGTGGCTAAATACGAATATCTACAGTCTCACAGTTAAAAGAAAATGCAAACATCTAGGTCTGAATGCAGTCCTAGACCTTTTAATGGAAACTGCCAGTGAAGTAACTAACTAAAGCTGGTTAGTTTATCAGTATTCATATTTCCTTATACCAAAAAAGATCAATTCCCTGTGTACAAAATATACGATTTTAATATCAGTGACTTCACAGCGCTGGAGATGGCAAATAGGATAAAATTGATTTTATCCACATTATGAAAATGTAGTTTTTAAAATGGGTCCGTTTGTTACCCAGAACTGTTGCAGAGCTGTGGAATCAGTGTGGGTATTATTCATAGCTTCAATAGTTTCAATTACTTTTGGTTATTACTGTTCGCAGATGTTGATCGTATACCTGCCAGGACTTTTAATTAGAGCAGCATTTCACCCTTTTGCAGGGTGTCTTGGATCAATTGTTCCAATTTTATTCCGTTTCTGCCTGAGAACGGTGTTAACGTGAACAATGGGTCGCAGTTTGCTGGAAAATAAACTCTTAATTGTTTGCCGCAACTGTGATCAACAAAGTACAAGAGACATTGTTTAAGGTTAAATATGATTAGAGCGTTCTGAACTGTTTCCAGGCATAATGACACTGTTTTCTTATGTTTTGGTTTGATAATATAGGCTTGTACCAACTTCAACGACAGCGGGGCTTGCGTGACACAGTGTCCTCAACCTTTCGTCTACAACCCAACAACCTTCCAGCTGGAGCACAATCCCAAAGCCAAATACACCTATGGAGCCTTCTGTGTCAAGAAGTGCCCACGTGAGTGTGCATTTAAATTACAAACTGTATTAAAGAGGACGAGACTCTGAAGATCTGTACCCCATCAGTTGATGCAGTTTGTGTTGGTCCTCCTCTAGACCTGGGGTTAGGAATTCCCGCCCTGGATGTCCTGACTCCTGCACATTTTGGTGATTTTCCTTCTCAAGCCCACTTCATTCCACTCATCAGTTATTTATCATGATTTGTTGCCTGGATTGCATTACTAGCCTACAGAAAACCAAAGAAATGGACCCCAAAGTCTCGCCTGCTCACCTGATCCACGGCAAGTTGATATCAAGAAGCCAACAACCCTTAGTCTAGAGTGTTTGTCCTTGTGAAATTGGCCTCAAGCATTATAAACCAAGTGAAGATCTGTCAATTCCACAGTCTCCACCTATTTACATTGGTAATTAGTACTCCTAAAGGCCTGACCAATGGGAGAGCTGGCTGTATCCAAATTAAATGAATGATTTCCACAATTTTCAACCAGAGGTTTCAAAAGTTTACTTTAATTTAGTAATTCTTATAATCAAAAATTAGCCCAAAAAAATTATAGACATTTTAAAAATGGTCAGATTTTTTAGGCATAGTTATTACGAAAATACAGGGGGTCCCAGAATGGTTCAAAATCAAAATTCTGAAAGCCCACTTCATTCAACTCATCAGTTAATTATCATGATTTGTTGGTGTACTAGAGCAGCAAAATCACCAATCTCTGCTTGACTTGTGCTTGCCCTTCATCAAGGGCTAGAGCTGTTGACCACATAGCTGCTCAAATTTGCCCACTTGCAACCCAGCAGTGATGCTGACATCTTTGAAAATAAAGTGGTTCTTGGCTTGGCTTCCTTGTTCTGTGGAAATCAAAACCATATGATATCAACCATCCATTGAAAGGTTCTTCAGGACCCAAAACTGGTTGTCTCCTAAGAATGCTTTACCATAAATATATTTGTGCTACACCTGGTGAACAACCTGACTGGATTTAGAAGTTTCAGATAAGTGATGCATCAACAGATGGGCTACAGAAGGTAGAGCTCATTAAGTGGAGGTATAAGAGAGAAGTTTCCAAATTGGAAATCTTGTATGTTGATTTTGATTTCTCCTTTTAATACTGTCTTTCAACCACAGATAACTTTGTGGTGGACCACAGCTCCTGTGTGCGAGCCTGCCCGAGCAACAAGATGGAGGTGGAGGAGAATCGCATCAAAATGTGCATCCCGTGCACTGACATCTGCCCAAAAGGTGAAGATCCACCTTTTATTAGTCATTTACTACCAACATAGAACCTGTCCAAAAGCGGGGGCAACCAATTTGGTGACCAGTTTTCAGCATTTTCTTTGGGGGATCATTCTTCCTTCCCTCCCTTGGGGGCTACTCTTACCCACCAATGGCTACAAGCTTTGAGGCCTGCTGATGGGACCAAACAATTTGGTTTGGTTCATTATTTTCTTGGTAAAGACTTTTATGCTTTTGCCACTTTGTGGGTTTGTTTCCTTACTCTTTTCTTTTTTGGCCTTAAGACCTTCAACTCTCTTACATTGGAGGCCCAGGTGTTGTAAATCTTTGTGTAGCTACTGTCTATGGTGTACTCTAGAGAGTTAGGTTACAAGGTGATGATCACTGTTTGAAAGCATTTGGAATTTTTCTCCCTTCCACATATGGGAAAGGTTTCCTGAATATGGTTTAATCATGTTCTTGCCCAAAATTGCAACTCCAAATGCTGAACACCATTGAAATCCAGTTTAGTCCATTCAGGGTTAGGCTTGTTCTGGATCTGGAGAACTGCTATACTGTACTTTGTACAGTCATTTCCAATTTCTAGGAGACAAAGTCTCCATATATTGTTTGTACACCTCCACAGTTTGAAGTTTGCAACACATTCAGTGATGTTCTGGACTCTGGGGTGGTCACGCCATTGTTCTGAGGACAGCATTAGCTTCTTTCTTTCCATAGTGAGGAGCCACTTGAACAGCGAGACCTTTAAGACCTATAGTGTTGAGGAGGCTTCTCACAGAAGGATGGACAGAACCCCATCAGTTGATGCATCAGTTGTGTTGGTCATCCTCTAGACCTGGGGTTCGGAATTCCAGCCCCAGGAAGCCTCATTCCTGCACATTTTTCCATGTGATTTTCCTTCTCAAGCCCACTTCATTCAACTCATCAGTTAATTATCATGATTTGTTGGTGTCATAGAGCAGCAAAATCACCAATCTGTGCTTGACTTGTGCTTACCCTTCATCAAGGGCTAGAGCTGTAGACCACAGCTCTATTTTCCCTTTCCAACACAGTCAGTGATATTCATCCATTGTTCTGAGAACAGCAGCAACTTCTTTTTTTTTCATAGTGAGGAACCTCTTGAACAGCGAGACCTTTAAGACCTATAGTGTTGAGGTGTCTTCTCATAATGGAAGAATGGACAGAAACACCTGTAGATGTTCTCAGATCTAAATCATGATTGAGCTCTCAAGCTTCTTTAAGATACTGTTTATCTGACAGCCATGGTGTTGCTGGCTTATATCTAATTTCTTTACCATCATGCCATTTTCACAGATAATGAAGTCAATCTACGGTGGTCTCTGACTTTTGCACAGTGCTGGATCTCTGCCTGCTGCCAAATTTCACAGTTAGGAAAGAAACAACAGTGTTTTTTAAAAGAATTTGATTGTAATTTGTGAATTTGGGAATACGCTTCTATCCGCAGATGTACATATTTTATTATATGGTGCTTAGTTACATCGGTTTCTGCAAGGGAGTGAAGTGAGACAGTCAAAGAACTGAAAGGCAGTGATGATGGATTAATATTTTAGAGAGTAAACTGGGTCATATCAGTGCCCAACTCTTACATTTGCTTCTTCTTCTTTATCGTTTTATATGTATTTTCCATGATATAGGGATGTTATAGGTTTGAATGAATGACCATGACAAATCACAATTTTTTTTAACTGTTAGTTTAACTGGCTAAACCAACAAAGTCAAAGATCAAAGTCATCACTTGCTTGTTTTTTCATGTTTTTTATCTTGCTATATGCATTTAATGGCAACCTATTACGTTACCTATTAAGTTGTGCCTCAAAAACCTTGCTGGAGTTGTCTGTTACAAGGTGAGGTCATCTCGTAACACAACCCTTATTGCCCACCAACTGGCCAGCTTGGCACACCATCACATGAACTTAAGAAAAACAGTGAAAGCTGACTGCTCTGAAGCATCCTGCTACAGTCCTGTTTGCAAAGGTAGAACTTCTTCTGCTGGACTTTCAGGTTATGGACTCAGTAGAACTAATACAATTGGTACAGTAAAACTGATACAGGTTATGGATTCAGTAGAACTGATACTGGTACAGTAGAACTGATACAATTGGTACAGTAGAACTGATACAGGTTATGGACTCAGAAGAACCGATACAATTGGTACAGTAGAACTGATACAGGTTATGGACTCAGTAGAACTGATACAATTGGTACAGTAGAACTGATACAGGTTATGGACTCAGAAGAACCGATACAATTGGTACAGTAGAACTGATACAGGTTATGGACTCAGAAGAACCGATACAATTGGTACAGTAGAACTGATACAGGTTATGGACTCAGTAGAACTGATACAATTGGTACAGTAGAATTGATGCAGGTTATGGATTCAGTAGAACTCAGTAGAACTGATACTGGTACAGTGGAACTGATACAATTGGTACAGTAGAACTGATACAATTGTAAGAACTGCCACAGAAGTATGGGTGTGGAAATTGTAACAGGATGCTGCCATGGCGGTTTACCAATCAGAACAGACTGGGCTCATTGGAAGGCGGGGCTTAAAGACAGATGTGTTTTGGGAAAATCAATGCAAGTAGTACCCAAACACAGAATTATGAACATTGACAATGAGAATAGTAGAAATGGCTGAGAGAGGGTGAAAGTAAAACCAACAAACACTTTTGGGTGGATGCTCGAGGGCTGGACACAAAATTATGATTTCTGTCCAACACATGAGGTCGAGGAATGCAGGGCTGTACAGCAAACCATTACATACCATGACCAATAACAAGAACTAGTTTTGAACGCTCCTCTAATGTTGATCACAGGCCATATATTGTTCTTGATTTGTCTGTGTTGTGTCTGGTTCTCAGTGTGCGATGGTATCGGGACAGGCAGTTTGCAGATGGCCCAGACGGTGGACTCCAGCAACATTGACAAGTTTGTTAACTGCACCAAGATCAATGGCAACCTGATCTTTCTCATCACTGGGATTAAAGGGTGAGCGCTTTTATCATCCACCCCATTTTTTAAACCGTCCTCACGTTTCTGTCATGCTTTTTATAAGCTCACTGCAAAACCCATATAAATTTCTGAATTAAAACTAATATGTAACATTTTGGTAAATACAATCTTTAAAGTTTGTTTATTATAAGAAATAATGCTTGAAATAATGAAAATGAGCTGCCAGTATTGTAAGACTACCTCAGTAGATAAAGTAAAACAAGAATGTTTAAAAATAAGAAATATTAATATTCTTATAAATTAGAAATGTTAAACATTTTGATTTTATTTTTAAGGTTAAGGTATAATTTTTGCTGTGATATTTTTTGCTTTAATATTTTATATTTACAGAAATGTTTATAAAAGCCTATTAGAATATTCCATGCATTTGTATTGGTTTTCATGTCAAAACTTTATAACTTTGGATTGACAAATATAAACTTAAAAGTGAAAAATGGCAGTTGGAATGTTTATGTAGGGTTATGTCTGTTGTAATTACACGCAACAAGCAATGACCACTCTTCATTGAATTCAGTCAAACCTCCAGGTATAAAATACAAATTATGGTCTTTATTTATATATACACTAGCGCTCAAAAGTTTAGGATTACTTCAGAATTTCATTCCATGCTATTTTCATGCAATTCACAAACAATATTGTCCATTTCACAATTAATGTAAGTGTATCATTTCTAAAGAATAATTTTTAAAGAATAAAAATGTTTAAATGTTTAAAGTCTATTTTTGTATAGAGGCTTATTTTGTATATAGTCCTATTATCAGCAATTCTCAGTCCTCTGTCTAAATCTCCTGGTACGGCCGCCAATCCAAGTTAAGGATGTTATTGGACTAATTGGTTGTTAGGACACTCTTGCTCAATTGTGATGCACAGCTGAAAAACATTCTACTAATAAGTGAGTATAAAAGGGAGAACAACATTCTAGGTTAGTTTAGTATCTGAAGATCAGCAGTTGATGGCTTGCTGACCGACTCACAATGTCCAGAAAGAAACAACTTTCTTTAGAGACCCGTCAGTCCATTGTTGTGTTAAGGAAGGAAGATACTCCATTGAAAACAAGAGCATTTTTGAGCGGTAGTGTATGTATATAGAAGAAACTTAACAATTCTTTTAATTAGTTGAGTAAAACTAGTTCAGTTGCTTGTTACCACATTATACCTCATATTTTTGGGTTGTACCAATAAAGCTCTTTTTATGATGTGGATCTGATGCGGGAGTGGAGTTAGATTCTTTTCATTTCTCTTATAAAGAGATAGCTTTAAATACTGTTTATCTCATGAGGGGCGGTTTTAGTGGTGTAACAGGCCTTCCAGGTGGTTGTTAGAAGTCTTCTTTCATTATAAAAAGTGCTGGTCCAACCTTAATTACTTTAGAACTAGTTTTATTCAACCTAAAAATGTGATGAACGAATGATTTTTTCAATCAAAGTAACTGGTTCAATTGCTTGTTACAACGTAATGGAATGTTTTAGGCTGTTTTAGGTTTACAGTGGTAATCATTTCTTCAAATACAGTTTGGAAACTCTCGTTTTCTATTCTCTACAGAAATATATCCTGAAATATAGTTTTTACACAGTGGCTGTTCTTGCCCAGCAACAGTACCTGTACAGCTGTAGACTTCCAAAAGCTCGTTCTCATCTATCTTCCATTTCAGAGACTGCAGCCTCACCTGAAACCCCGACACGCTCTTGATTTCCCAGTACTGCACGTTCCACTGTTGCAATACCAAAAACCAAAACAACGCTGATATCTTATTGACCTCTGCGTTCGCAGTTGTAGTTGAAATGCGACCGCCGTCCCCGTCCTCGCTCTCTGCTCCACCGGAACTCCCCCCAGGGAGTCCATTTCTTTCTCTCACTGTCATCTCCGTCTCAAACTACACACCTTTACAAATTGCAAATTGATTTTACACCCTGATCTCTCTCCGCAGCGTCTTAGTTGGGCCTCTGGGCCTTGTTGTTTGTTGTCCAAGCGCTAACGTCTGAGAAACGTGAAGCTGTACTACAATTCTTGCAGCGTCAGCGGCGCCAGCCTATCGTGGTCGCCCGCTCTGGCCTGTTTGACAGTCTCTACCGACGCGGCCGGCTGTCACGCAAAGAGATTGTCAGAACTCATTTTGCGTTTGACTTTGCCTCGTTGCTCCGGGACGTCATTAGTCCAGCCTTCATTCCACAAGCCTTCGCATCTCAGGGGGGCACTTATGATTTATCGCAGGTTTTAACCCCAGCTGAGCCACACTCTGAAAGTGCTCAACTCTTGTTTTCATTCTTCTGATCTCTCTCTCTCTCTCTCTCTTTCGGTCTCCTGGTTCACTTCCGCTACAGAGATATGTACCACGGCATAGGAGCCCTGGACCCGGAGAGGCTCAACGTGTTCCGCACCGTCAAAGAGATCACAGGTGAGCCGTGCTCGACAAAACTCTCGGCGATATCAGGAATGAGATTTTGCATTAATTCACATTACCTGGTTGGCAGGAATCCTAATAGAGACACACTGTCCACTTTTTTTTAATGGACCTCATGTCTCCACATTGATGGACACATCTAGTGATGCACAAGTTGAGCCAATCATTTATTATTTTCTGTTTTGTTGGTAAATGGTCCCTGTTGCTGAATAAAGGCATATGTTCTAATATTTGTAGTTCAATCTTTAAAAAACGAAGTAGCTCCAAAATAGTAACTTTACAGGAGAGGACAAAAACTGTCTTTACTTTTAATGGGAGTCAATGGAACCAGACGTTTTTCCAAGTTATTCCAGAGCATTTCTATTGGTCCATTCATCATGGAATTTTCAGACAAAGTAAAAGGCAGCTGTGGCATTCCAATAGAGTTGAAAAATTAAAATCGACAAAAATGGGGGTACATGCTTTTCTTTAGACAGTGATAATATGCTTAGTATGTTGGACCTGGCTAGAAAGTGTTGCTAACGTAAGCCAGTTCATAATTAAAATAATATTTTTTGTAATTTTTTGTAATGAAAGTATACGTGATGGACGTTATATTGTGCATGATATTAACATATAATGCCGTAATATATATATATATATATATATATATATATATATATATATATATATATATATATATATATATATATATATATATATATTATGATATTAAAAGCTTTCAGTCAACTGTTCCAGTTATTAAATCTACTCTGGTTGCACCACTGACTTACAGGTTGCGCCACCTGACTTTTCAGGCTATTACCTAATTATACATAGGTCTAGTGCATTTACTACGTTGACGCTGCACCATAAAACTCATTTGGGGTATTTTTGAGGATGCAATAGACTGATGCCAAAATAAAAGTCTTTATACCGTCTGACATTCGAAGGGGTTTGAATTTCTTAAGTGAGTTTTAATGTTTTTATTTTTTTGTATTTTGTTGTAAAGTTTTACAAACTTTTTTATTATTGATAGTTTACTCCATCAACATATATGGCTGGACGGTTGCACCACCTGACATTTTTAGATTTTTGAAGGCAAAGAAACTAAAATTAATTTCATATGGATGTTTCATCGTTTATTAATTATTCTTAGAGGGAAAAATGATGTGGGATGCTAAAAAACGCATGCCATCTCAGCGACCTTTAAAATGTATTACACTGTATTGAAATGTACTACTTAATAAACAAGCGGCGGATGATCAAAACAGATAATCGTCATTAATGGAGCATTTCGTTTTGCTAAATTAAAGCTTTTATTTCTGACTTTCATTTCTGTGAGGAAGGAATAAGAAGATATCTTGATATAATTTCGATGTCAAAGGTGAATAACACTTAAAACACCCAAGCAAATGAATCCAGGACCAACTTTTGACCTTTGTTGTGAGGAGGGAGGGTCCGTTCTTGGCTTTGTTGGCATCAGAGTTGTAAGCAGCTACAGGAAGCCAGTGCAGGCATCGCAGCAGGGGAGTGAACTTGGGAAGGTTGAAGATGAGCCATGCTGGTTTGAAGTTAGGGATGATGCGAAGTCAAACTCCTGGAAGTCGTTTCAAATGGTGTGCCTTGGAGAAGTGATCCGGGACCATCCTCCATTTACACTGCTCGTATATGAGTTTTATTAACTTTACATCTCGCTTAAAACTGATTCTTACTTTCATTTGCAAGTTGTTTTACTGCTGTTTTGTCTCATGTGGGCCATCGTAATGTGTTTGTTTGAAAAAGTCGGTTGGATATTAAAGGCCCCAGCCTTTTTGTTACTTTAAGCTCATGCTCTTGACTGTGCTACACAGCTAATGGGGTGAAACTGCATTCTTATAATGAAACTCTGGCAATAAGAAAGAGCAATGACAGTTCTTCCACTACTTGCCCAGAGCTCCCTATTTCCATGCGCTTATCTGCAGAAATGATGCTGATCATTAAAAAACGTGTGTAACCAGAGTGCACTTGCTTGCAAATAACGAAGCCCGTTATTTTATTTATTACTGTATTTCCCTTAAATGTACTCACTTCCTAGTCATAGATGAAACACCAGTCAGTGCATGGGGAGATATGTTGAGCCAATTTTAATGTCTGGGTGATTCGTCTTCTCTTGCTTTTTCCAAAGCCTCCGTTTGGGAATATTACACCTAAAAAACAGCAGAAACTCACTTTTCAGATGGTTTAATGGAAGTTCTCTTCCATTCCGACACATGTGAACTGCAAATACTGTGTTTTTCAGGTTTCTTGAACATCCAGTCATGGCCGGAGAACATGACGGACCTTGGCGTTTTCTCCAACCTGGCTACAATTGGAGGAAGATCCCTGTACAGGTGAGGGCAAATGAATTCCTACATGACTGGAGAATCTTCTTCAGCAACTTAAAGCTTTCTACACCTCTCAGCTTTGCAATTTAATGACATGGCTCTTGAGACCAACTGCAGTCATGGGAAGTTCTAAAACAAACGCCATGGTGGTTAGAACCAATCACTGTCAGTAAGAGATCTCAACATGAACATTGCCGTGATTAGGACAACTCAAAGTCAGGGGGGAGGTCTCAGAACAAACAGTTCAGTGATTAAGGCCAATCACATTCAGTGAGAGGTCTCCAAACAAACAACACAGTGATTAGTACTAGTTATAGTCAGGAGGACGTCTTAGAACAAACAACACAGCAATTAGAACCAACTGCAGCCAAGAGAAGGTCTAAGAACCTTAGATTTCAGGGGGAGGTCTCAGAAGAAACAGAGCAGTGGTTAGGACCAATCACAGTAAGGGGGAGGTCTCAGAACGAGTTCATAGAACAAAGGACACAGAGATTTGAACCAGTCACTGTAAAGGAAAGATCTTAGCACTAGTATTAGAAACTATCAAAGTCAGGGAGGGGTCTCAGAACAAACTAGTTAGAACCAATTATGATCAGGTGGAGTTCTCAGAACAAATGACACACTAATTAGGATCCATCACATTCAGAGGGAGGTCTTAGAACAAACAACACAGTGAATAGGAGCAATCACATTCAGACGGAGGTCTCAGAACCAACTACACAATGGTTAGAACCAGTCAGAGTCTGGGTGAGGTCTCAGAACAAATGACACAAAGATTAGGTCACAACCAGGGAATCAGTCAAAGTAATTAGAGCCACTCACAGTCAGGGGGCAGTCTTGAGACAAACTATATGGTGGTTAGAAATAATCGCAATCAATTGTTGGTTAGAGCCAAGCCTAGTCAAGGAGGTCTCAGAACAAGTGAGAGTGATCAAGACCACTCACAGTCATGAGTAAGGCGTTTAAACCAACTACATGGTGGTTAGAACCAGTCACACCGAGTCTCTAAGAACCAACAACTTGGTGGTTATAACCAATTATAGTCATGGGAGGCCTCAGAATGGAGGACACAGCTATTAGGTACAATCACAGTGAGAAAAAGACCTCAGAACTCTTACACTGTGATTAGAACCACTTGGTTAAAACCAAATATATTCTAGAACCAATAAATAGTTCAGAACCAACTACTTGGTGGTTAGAACCAAATATAGTCTATAACCAATAAATAGTTCAGAACCAACTATTTGGTGGTTCAACCTCAAAACTCAGAGCAATCAAACTCAGAGGGAGGGTTGAGAACTAACTACTTGCTCATTAGAACCATAGGCAGGGGGATGCCTATGAACCAATGAGACAGCATTAGAACCACATATAGTCAGGGGGTGATCTTGGAACAAACTACATGGTGGTTAGAACCAATCACAGTGAACCAAAGCGAAGGTGTCATAACAAATGACAGTATTTAGGACAACTCACAGTCATAGGAAAGGCCTTGAAACCAACTACATGGTGGTTAGAACCTGTCACAGTAGAGGGAGGTCTCAGGACAAATTACTTGGTGGTTAGAACCATTTATAGTCAGGGGGAGGGCTCAGAACAAACTACATGGTGGTTAGAACCAATCAAAGTCAGGGGGGGTTGAGAACCAATTACTTGGTCATTAGAGCCATAGGGAGTGGGAGTTTCAGAACCAATAACACACCATTAGTACCATTCACAATCAGGGGATAGTCTTGGAACAAACTACATGGTGGTTAGAACCAATCAAAGTCAGGGGGGGGGGGGGGGTTGAGAACCAACTACTTTGTCATTAGAGCCATAGGTGGGGGGGTTCGGAACCAATGACACACCATTAGTACCCTTCACAATTAGGGGATAATCTTGGAACAAACTACATGGTGATTAGAACCAGTCACATGGGTTAGGCTTGAGAACCAACTACTTGGTCATTAGAGCCATAGGCAGGGGGAGGTTTTGGAACCAATGACACACCATTAGTACCATTCACAATCAGGAGATAATCTTAGCACAAACTACATGGTGGTTAGAACCAGTCATATTGAAACAAAGCTCTTAGAACAAATGACAGTGTTCAAGACACTTGAAACCAACTACATTAGGGTAGGACCTGTCACAGTAGGGGGAGGGTTAAGAGCCAACTACTTGGTGGTTAGAACCAATCAAAGTCAGGGGGAGGGTTAAGAACCAACTACTAGGTCATGAGAGCCATAGGCAGGGGGAGGTTAAAGAACAAAGCATATGGTGGTTAGAGCCAGTCCCTGTCAAGGAGGTCTCAGAACAAATGAGGTAGTAAATAGCATCAGTTGCAGTCGGAGGGAGGTCTTGGAACCAACTACATAGTGGTTAGAACTAATCATAGTCATGGGTTAGGAGGTCTCAGAACGAATGACAGTAAACCGGACCTCACCCAGTTATGGGGACGGCCAGCATTAGGACCACTCACAATCTTAGTAGGTCTTAGAACAAACAACCTCAAGGCACCACATCGTTTTTAGCCCAAAGAAAGTCTTCATGGGTTCAGAAGCTGCAGTCGGGAGCAGAGGCTCATAAGAGGACAGCACCAAGTCAGGGTTGTCCTTTAGCCCCACTTCTCTCTCTCTCTCTATCAGTTCATGCATCTTGCCTGTGGTGATAATTAGCATGAGTAATCATTCAGAGTTATTCAGCCGGCTTGCTCGGTTCAGATCCCGGCACATCGCTCAGACCCCGCGCTCCGAGCCTCTGGGTCCTGCCTTCCTTTTTCCAGAGGCATTCTGGCGTTCCTCCAGAGCAGCTTGGAAAGCAAAGACCCCGGCGCTGATCATACTAATGAAGCGGTTTGTCCTGTTCAGGCCTCCTCCTGACTCCCCCTCCTTCAAATGGCCTCTTTGATGAACTGAAAGACCTCCTTTGATTAATATGCTGTGGTTTTTTCTTTTTTTTTTAAGTGCTGGTTTACATTCCCTGATCTTCTCAGATTTTCTCTTTTCAGAAAAATCTCAGATTTTTTTGGCACCTCTTGGACTTTGTTGATCTCAGCATGATTGCAGCAGACCTAGAGAGATTGGCTAATAAAAAAAAATTCTAAATCGTTACATAAACATATTTTTCTTCATTTCTTCATCTTCACGCCTCCTTCACGTTCATGAATCTTTCAGTAACCAGGTCGTTTTATCCTACAGCGGTTGAAGCTGGGATTACATATATTTTTATAAGGCTCAGAATTAAGCCTCAGAGGTTCATTACTCCGGGTTTGCTGTATTATTAAAACTTCCTTACATAACGATTGCATACGTGCCTTCTAGATTGACAGGCTTTAGTCTGAGCCCAAAACTGACCGCGAACATAGGTGTACGAGATGTGACGTTCCCCCGTCCACTTAAGGCCATTGAACATCAACCCAATGCTAATGGACAGGAACATTGGGCTGGGGTTTGGTTGTTGGGAGAATTTTCTAGGGAACGCCCTCTCTTCAGTCATTCTAAACAATTTGTCTAATCAGTTCTGTTTGAGAACAGCTGCAAATCCAGTTTTAACAGATGTTTTCTGCTTGCTTCAACAACCGAGCCCTAAAATCCTTCTGCTGTACTGTTCTTAATCAAGACGTCACTGGTTTCTCAGTAATGTATCAGCTTCTGTTTGATCCAGACAGAACTTTCTCAGGGAATTCTATTGGGTCTCTTCCGGGTACATTGCCATGTCAGCCATATCTGCCTATTGGAACCTGGTACCCGGTCAAGATATTAAATTTCAGCTCCACTTATTGGTTCCTACAAATGCATTTTAATTCACCCCTGCTTCTAAATGCATGGCTGTGATTGCTGCACAAGGGTGCAAACATCTACCGGGACCTGTGTATGCTGTGTAGCAACCTTAGGAGAGGAACGATTGAAGGAAGGACTTAAAAGTGGGGCAACAATTCGCGAAAGAAAAGGAATACTTGTGGATACATGAGGCAATGCCTCCAAATTGGCTCATTTTAGATAAGAAAGGTTACCCAGTCGAGTCGCCAGCTAATATCCAGAGTGACCGCCTATGCAGCACGGACAGCAGCTAGATGAACTGGGAGATGCAGTAAGGTCCTGGTAGGTTGTTCCAAGTATCTGGAGCCTTGCTGACTGCAGTACCTCCCATTGCTGCTGGAGGGATCCATAGAGCCAACACCACTATCCAGGTGGGCCCATAGATGCACAATTGAGCTGAACTGGGAAATTAGGGGTCCAGGGTAGTACCTGGAAGTCTTGGTCAGCTCTACTGGAAGATCCCATGCACCCCAGGGAAGATGATCGGCATGCATGATGTACTTGATCTGCAAGGATGGGTTCAGAACCAAATCGGTTGAGAGTGTCTTCCACATGGATGGGTCCACTAAAATATTTCCCAGACTATAACGCTGCCACCAACCAAAGTAGGAATCATAATAATGTGACTCAACTGTGTACCTATCAAAGCTCAGTACTGTTAGTAAAGTTGCCATGACCAGTCACAGCTGGACAAGCATCTCTCAAGAGGTTAGGTCAGGTCAAGTTTTTTTGATAAGATGTACCCATTAAAATATGTAGAACGATGCTTAGGTCAACCATGAGGTGCCAGAATCAGCTTTGGTTCACCAAACCTACTTTGATCACAAGTTGACTTTGAGTTTCCTTGGTTTCTCCAGTGGGATCTCTTTGCTGATCCTGAAGCAGCGCTGGATCACCTCCCTCCAGTTCCAGTCCCTGCAGGAGATCAGCGCAGGGAACGTCTACATCACCAACAACAGCCAGCTGTGCTACTACAGCACCGTCAACTGGACCGGCCTGTTCCGGGCCAACGGCCAGAGAGCCGTCATCAAGAGCAACAAGGACCCTCGAGATTGCAGTAAGTGCTCCAGTGTTCTCAATCCAAGCCTTTTTGCAAAAGTATATATGATATGGGTTGAATCTAAATAACCGATATAGGTACAGTAAGATTTTTTATTGGATCATATATTCATTCATAGAAAAATCTAATATGAAAATCCTGACCATATACCAGTCCCTTTTAATCACTGACCATATACCGGCCACTTTCAATCACTGACCATGTACCAGTCCCTTCTAATCACTGACCATGTACCAGTCCCTTCTAATCACTGACCATATACCAGTCCCTTCTAATCATTGACCATATTCCAGCCCCCTCTAATCACTGACCATATTCCAGCCCCTTCCAATCACTGACCATATTCCAGCCCCTTCCAATCTCTGACCATATTCCAGCCCCTTCCAATCACTGACCATATACCAGTCCCTTCCAATCTCTGACCATATACCAGTCCCTTCTGACCATATACCAGCCCCTTCCAATCACTGACCAAATATCAGCCCTTCTAATCTCTGACCATATATCAGCCCTTCTAATCTCTGACCAAATATCAGCCCTTCTAATCTCTGACCATATATCAGCCCTTCTAATCTCTGTCCATATACCAGTCCCTTCCAATCACTGACCATATATCAGCCCTTCTAATCTCTGACCAAATATCAGCCCTTCCACTCACTGACCATATTCCAGCCACTTCCAATCACTGATCATTTTCCAGCCCCTTCCAATCTCTGACTATATTCCAGCCCCTTCCAATCACTGACCATATTCCAGCCCCTTCCCATCTCTGACCATATTCCAGCCCCTTCCAATCTCTGACTATATTCCAGCCCCTTCCAATCACTGACCATATTCCAGCCCCTTCCCATCTCTGACCATATTCCAGCCCCTTCCAATCACTGACCATATACCAGTCCCTTCCAATCACTGACCATATACCAGTCCCTTCCAATCACTGACCATATACCAGTCCCTGACCATATACCAGCTACTTCTAATCACAGACCATATATCAGCCCTTCTAATCTCTGACCATATATCAGCCCTTCTAATCTCTGACCATATACCAGTCCCTTCCAATCACTGACCATATATCAGCCCTTCTAATCTCTGACCAAATATTAGCCCTTCTAATCTCTGACCATATACCAGACCTTCTAATCATGACCATATACCAGTCCCTTCCAGTCCCTGACCATATACCAGCTACTTCTAATCACTGACCATATACCAGTCCCTTCCAGTCCCTGACCATATATCAGCCCTTCTAATCTCTGACCATATATCAGCCCTTCTAATCTCTGACCATATATCAGCCCTTCTAATCTCTGACCATATATCAGCCCTTCTAATCTCTGTCCATATACCAGCCCCTTCCAATCACTGACCATATATCAGCCCTTCTAATCTCTGACCATATATCAGCCCTTCTAATCTCTGACCATATATCAGCCCTTCTAATCTCTGACCATATATCAGCCCTTCTAATCTCTGTCCATATACCAGTCCCTTCCAATCACTGACCATATATCAGCCCTTCTAATCTCTGACCAAATATCAGCCCTTCTAATCTCTGACCATATACCAGCCCTTCTAATCACTGACCATATATCAGCCCTTCTAATCTCTGACCATATACCAGCCCTTCTAATCTCTGACCATATTCCAGCCCTTCTAATCACTGACCATATACCAGTCCCTTCCAGTCCCTGACCATATACCAGCCCCTTCCAATCACTGACCATATATCAGCCCTTCTAATCTCTGACCATATATCAGCCCTTCTAATCTCTGACCATATACCAGCCCCTTCCAATCACTGACCATATATCAGCCCTTCTAATCTCTGACCATATATCAGCCCTTCTAATCTCTGACCAAATATCAGCCCTTCTAATCTCTGACCATATACCAGTCCCTTCCAATCACTGACCATATACCAGCCCTTCTAATCTCTGACCAAATATTAGCCCTTCTAATCTCTGACCAAATATCAGCCCTTCCAATCACTGACCATATACCAGTCCCTTTCAATCACTGACCATATATCAACCCTTCTAATCTCTGACCAAATATCAGCCCTTCCAATCACTGACCATATACCAGTCCCTTTCAATCACTGACCATATATCAACCCTTCTAATCTCTGACCATATATCAGACCTTCTAATCTCTGACCATATATCAGCCCTTCTGATCTCTGACCATATACCAGTCCCTTTCAATCACTGACCATATATCAACCCTTCTAATCTCTGACCATATACCAGCCCTTCTAATCTCTGACCATATTCCAGCCCTTCTAATCACTGACCATATACCAGCCCTTCTAATCTCTGACCATATTCCAGCCCTTCTAATCTCTGACCATATATCAGTCCCTTTCAATCACTGACCATATATCAACCCTTCTAATCTCTGACCATATACCAGCCCTTCTAATCTCTGACCATATTCCAGCCCTTCTAATCACTGACCATATATCAGCCCTTCTAATCTCTGACCATATTCCAGCCCTTCTAATCACTGACCATATACCAGCCCCTATCCACTCACTGGAGCCCCCCCACCCCCTGCCACATACACGCTCCGTTCATTACCGGTCAGTTTCTGGTCAGAGGGCTTCTGTTGTCCAGATATTATTTAGGACTGGATTGTTTTGAACAGAGCAGTAATGTTAGTGAGAGTGGAGAGCATCTCACACACAGCAGTGTTTATACCCGCGTCGGAGCAGTTCTGTGGTCAGAAACTGACCGCTGATGAAGGGCTAGCAAGCGTAGTGAATAAACATGCTTTGATTTTAGTTGTAAAGTGTTGAGAAGACTAATCAGTGCAGGAGAAACATAACGAGCCAACCCGCGTCCAGCATCCACGAGAAACACTGTACTCTCTCTACAGCTCGTTTAGGAGTGTGTAATTATCAGTTAAGCACTTGTCATAATTAATTATCTGCTGCGGTTCCATTCACAGCGTTCTCAACACTGTGTGTGTGTGTGTGTGTGTGTGTGTGTGTGTGTGTGTGTGTGTGTGTGTGTGTGTGTGTTGACAGATTACGAGCGGATGGTCTGTGATAAACTGTGTTCAGAAGCTGGATGTTGGGGTCCGGGTCCAGATCAGTGTCTGTCCTGCAGGTTCTTCAGTCGAGGCAGGACCTGCGTAAAGTCCTGTAACCTCTACACTGGGTGAGTGCTGGTGGTCTGTGTGAAGTCCTGTAACCTCTACACTGGGTGAGTGCTGGTGGTCTGTGTGAAGTCCTGTAACCTCTACACTGGGTGAGTGCTGGTGGTCTGTGTGAAGTCCTGTAATCTCTATCTTTCTTCCTTACTTCCAAACTTCCATCCATTCTTTCTTTCTTTCTTTCTTTCTTTCTTTCTTTCTTTCTTTCTTTCTTTCTTTCGTCCTTCCTCTCCTTTCCCCTTCCTTCTTTCCTTCCTTCCTTCTACCCTTCTTTTCTTCCTTTCTTCCTTCTTTCCTTTGTTTCTCACTTCTTCCTTTCTTTCTTTCTCCCCTCCCTTCTTTCTTTCTCCTTTCTTTTTTTCTTTCTTTCTTTCTTTCTTTCTTTCTTTCTTTCTTTTGTCCTTCCTTTCTTCTCCCCTTCCTTTCTTCCTTCTGCCCTTCCTTTCTTCCTTCTTTCCTTTGCTTCTTACTGCTTCCTTTCTTTCTTTCTCCCCTCCTTTCTTTCTTTCTCCTTTTGTTGCTTTCTTCCTTTCTTCCTTTCTTTTTTCGTTCTTTCTTTCTTTTTGAACTTTTTTTTCTTTTTCGTTCTTTTTAGTTTTTCATTCTTTCTTTCTTTCTAACTTTTCCTCATTTTAACATTTTTTTCTTTCTCCTTTAGAGTTTTTCATTTTGCTTTTCTTTGTTTTTTCCTCCTACTATATTCTATTTTATAGGTTTACTCTATTTTTTATTTTTATTTTTTTATTACTTTTATTTTTTTCTTCTTTGTCTGTCCTCTTCTTTTCTCTTTCTTTCTTCTGAGCCCCTTTGATGATGTTATCGGACAGAAATATGAAATAATATGTCAAAGTGTCAAAAAGTGAAAACAAGTTCTTAAGATTCTTTAAAATTAGCCTCTTTGCTTTAAAGTGCGCCCTCGATTCTCTTCAGCATCTTCTCGACCAGCCACCTGAGATACGTCCAGTTCTTACCGCTCATAAACCTCAGTATCTATACTGGTTATCAAATCTAATGTATTTATTTCAGTGTGTCCAACATTGTACTGTTCCTGTTTGGACTGTAACTGAAACACCGACTGCTTCAGCACTGAGGAGCTCCAGAGTGCAGCTAATTCTTCTCCTTCCCGTCATAAACAGAGTGAACCTAAACTCCTTCCCAGAGCAGGAGTGGAGACGCGACTGTGACAATAAGAAATTACCATTTTAGTCCGGCGGGACCAATAAAAAAAAAAAAGGCACATGGATGGGAACATTTTTGCCGGTGTATTCATTAAACAATAGCGGTCCTCAACTCTGCACTCTGCGTGAATAGAGCTCCCCAGCGAGGGCAAATTTTAATTTAGTGCCTGACAATGGACTGTAGCTGCAGGGGAGTGTCAGGGGTTTGATGAATGGAGGCGAGCTTGATGTGTTTTGGTTGGCATTCTCTAATTCTATTCAGTCAAATATTTCCTAACCTTTATTTTCGTCCCACCGAGACCTGCCCGAGGTCGGCTCTATGAACTGCTGGTGGTACAAGGATCAGACATGTATGGGGTGAAATTTGAGTTTCTTGTCACTCAGCATGCGGGCAAGTGATTCAGCGAACCCATATCAGAAGAAAGACGAATACTGTGACTGCTAGTCAACTTTTATTGGTAACCCAATAACTTTTACAGTCCCCTAAGTTCTAGATATTAACCAGGTAGGTGTGGGGTACATATTTGGGTAACATAATGGTAAGTATCAATGTGGTCTAATTACACTAAAATGTCACTCAGGTTCTAGATATTAATTAGGTAGGTGTGGGGTACATACTTGGGTAACATGATGGTAAGAAACAATGCAGTCTAATTACACTGAAATGTCTCTCAGGTTCTAGGTATTAACTGGGTAGATGTGGGGTACATACTTGGGTAACATGATGATAAGAAACAACGCAGTCTAATTACACTGAAATGTCTCTCAGGTTCTAGATATTAACTGGGTAGATGTGGGGTACATACTTGGGTAACATGATGGTAACTACCAGTGCGGTTTAAGTAGACTGACATGCCACTCAGGTTCTAGGTATTAACTAGGTTGGTGTGGGGTACATACGTTACATGATGGTAAGTACCAATGTGGTCTAATTACACTAAAATGTCACTCAGGTTCTAGATATTAATTAGGAAGGTGTGGGGTACATATTTGGGTAACATGATGGTAAGTACCATGGCAGTCTAATTACACTTAAATGTCTCAGGTTCTAGATATTAACCAGGTAGGTGTGGGGTACATACTTAAATAGGGTAAATACTTGGGTAACATGATGGTAAGTACCTAGAACCTGAGAGACATTTAATTGTATTTAGACTGCATTTGTTCTTACCATCATGTTACCCAAGTATGTACCCCACACCTACCTGGTTAGTACCTAGAACCTGAGACATTTCAGTGTAATTAAGTTAAACTGTTCTGGTACTTACCATCATGTAACTTAAGTATCTACCCCACACTTACCTGGTTAATACCTAGAACCTGATAGACATTTAATTGTATTTAGACTGCATTTGTTCTTACCATCATGTTACCCAAGTATGTACCCCACACTTAGCTGGTTAATACCTAGAACCTGAGGGACATTTCAGTGTAATTAGACTGCATTGGTACTTACCATAATGTATCCCAAGTATGTACCCCACACCTACCCAGTTAATACCTAGAACCTGAGAGACATTTCAGTGTAATTTGACTGTATTGGTACTTACCATCATGTTGCCCAAGTATGTACCCCACACATACCCAGTTAATGCCTAGAACCTGAGAGACATTTAGTGTAATCAGACTGTATTGGTACTTACCATCATGTTACCCAAGTATGTACCACACACATACCCAGTTAATACCTAGAACCTGAGACATTTCAGTTTAATTAAGTTAAACTGTTCTGGTACTTACCATCATGTAACTTAAGTATATACCCCACACTTACCTGGTTAATACCTAGAACCTGAGGGACATTTCAGTGTAATTAGACTGCATTGGTACTTACCATAATGTATCCCAAGTATGTACCCCACACGTACCCAGTTAATACCTAGAACCTGAGAGACATTTCAGTGTAATTTGACTGCATTGGTTCTCACCATCATGAACTTAAGTATGTACCCCACACCTACCTGGTTAATACCTAGAACCTGAGAGACATTTCAGTGTAATAAAGTTGGACTATTTTGGTATTTACCATCTTGTTATCCAAAATAATTGCCCAGTATTTTAGACTTTGTACCTCATACTTACCTTTGAACAGAGTAGTGCATAACAGAGTTTGTGGTTCATGGGGGCTCAGTGTGGTGACCT
>CM038722.1:5202936-5310436 GCA_021613375.1 Megaleporinus macrocephalus | reverse complement strand
AGCCTTGTACTTCCACTAACTGGCCACTTTAATAGAAACAACAACCTTGTACTTCCACTAACTGGCCACTTTATTAGAAACACCCACCTTGTACTTCCTCTAACTGGCCACTTTATTAGAAACAACCAATTTGTACTTCCACTAACTGGCCACTTTATTAGAAACAGCAACCTTGTACTTTTACTAAATGGCCACTTTATTAGAAACACCCAATTTGTACTTCCACTAATTGGCCACTTTATTAGAAACACCAGCCTTGTACTTCCACAAACTGGCCACTTTATTAGAAACACCAACCTTGCACTTCCACTAACTGGCCAATTTATTAGAAACACCAACCTGGTACTTCCACTAACTGGCCACTATATTAGAAACACTCGCCTTGTGCCTCCAATATCTGGCCACTTTATTGGAAACACCAACCTTATACTTCCACAAACTGTAGAATGGGAAAATTACTGGTTTAAAAAATAAATCATATTAGATCAGTATCTATTTTAAGCTCTCTCTCTCTCTCTCTCTCTCTCTCTCGCTCTCTCTCTGTCTGTCTCTGTCTCTCTCTCTCTCTCTCTCTCTCTGTCTCTCTCTCTCTCTCTGTCTCTCTCTCTCTCTCTCTCTCTCTCTCTCTCTCTCTCTCTCTCTCTCTCTCCTGTAGGGTCCAGATCATTGTACGAAATGTCTTCATCTGAAAGATGGTCCTAACTGTGTGGAGAAATGTCCTGACGGGCTGCAGGGAGCCAACAGCTTCATCTTCAAATACGCTGAGAGCAATAACGAGTGCCATCCCTGCCACCCCAACTGCACCCAGGGGTAAGTGCCTTCCTGCGTATATGTCTTTAATCCGTGGACGTCGCCGGCGATGCCTGTAACTGCCCTGTCTTTGGTGGAAATTCCATGAAATGTCATAACGCATGTAATCAGCAGGACTTGCCCGTGTCCTTTGAACCTTCATCCACCAAAGGCCTCCACTGCTCACTTCTCCAGAACCGAGCTCTGTTTTACCACCACAAGCAGCAAGAAAGATCAAGCCAATGTGACAGTCCAACTCATCCCTCCTCTCTTCTCTCCTTCTTATTCCTCCCTCTGTATTCCTCCTTGATCCCCCTTTAGTCCCAGAATCAAAGCCCTGTTCCCCCTGTACTGTATCGTCCCTGGTCCCTTCATCTTACTGACGATGTTCATCGCCCCTGGCTGCTGTCATGCCTCCACTGATCCTCACTCTGACTCTCCAGGATTCTGGAGTCCAAGACAGCTCCCGCTGACATGCCTAAACTACTCTGAGTGTAATAGGAGGACGTGGAGATTAGCATAGCAGGCTAGAAGTTAGGAAAGGTGACTTGTGTGGAATTACAACCGTAGGACAAAATCCACAGCGCTTACACCGCAGGACTTTTCCCTGTGCTTAAAAGTATATAACGAAAAAGCACTTAAATTCATAAATTTACTCAGAAACTATAAGGATGTCTCTGTCTGACCAAAGCTAATGAAGGCTCACCACAGGACAAGAGCGTCATCGGTAACACCACAGGATTTTTCCCTGTGTTTAAAATAATACAAAGCAAACACAGTTAAATGTATATAGTCACATAGAAACTATATGGATGACCCTGTCTGACCAAAGCTAATAAAGGCTTACCACAGGACAAGAGCGTCATCGGTAACACCACAGGATTTTTCCCTGTTTTTTAACACAATACAAAGCAAACACAGTTAAATGTATATACTCTCATAGAAACTATACGGAGGACCCAGTTTGAGCAGAGCTAATGTAGGCTCGCCACAGGACAAGAGCCACATCGGTTACACCACAGGAATTTTTCCTGTTTTTAAAGTAATATAAAAGACGGCTAGAAATTATACTGATGTCCCAATCTTATCAGAGTTTATAAAGGCTCACCATAGGACAAGAGCCTCATTGGTTGTACCACAGGAATTTCCTCTGTGTTTAAAGTAACATGAATGAAGACTGATTGAGATCACTCACTTTCTTAGGAACAGTAACAGTTGAAAGTCTTAATCTGAAAAGAGACAATGAAGGATCACCACAGGACATAAGCCACATCGGTTATGCTACAGGTTATTTCCTTGTGTTTGAAATTATACAAAGCAAACAGTTAAATCTATATACTCATTCAGAAGCTACAGGGATTTCCTAATTTGACCAAAGCTAATGAAGGCTCACCAAAGAACAAAAGCCTCATTGGTTACACCACAGGAATTTTCTCTGTGTTTAAAGTAATGTAAGGGAAGATGGATTGAGATCACTTACTTTCTTAGGAACAGTGACAGTTGAAAGTATAGGAAAGCCTTAATCTGTCAAGGGCCAATGAAGGATCACCACAGGACAAGAGACACGTTGGTTATACCACAGGAATTTTCTCTGTGTTTAAAATGATACAAAGCAAACACAGTTAAATGTATTTACTTACATAGAAAATATAGGGATGCCCCAGTGTGACCAGAACTAATGAAGGCTCACCACAGGAATTTTCCCTATGTTTAAAAATATATGAAGGAAGGCTGATTGAGATCACTTACTGGCTTACAAACAGTTAAAGGTATACTGAAGTCTTGATCTAATTAGAGCAGATGCAAGTTCAACGTAGGACAAGAGCCACATTGGTTACACCACAGGAATTTCCCATGTGTCTAAAGTAATATAAAGGAAGGCTGATTACATTTTCATATTCATCTAGAAACTATACGGATGTCCTGGTCTGATCAGGGTGGCTGATTGCTCACCACAGGACAAAAGACACATCGGTTACACCACAGGACAAGAGTCATGTCAGTTACACAACAGAAATTTTCCTGGAATCTAAAATCATGTCAAAGAGGCCAATTGTAATTATGTGACAGTTGAAACTGGAGGGATGTCCCTATATAATCAGTGTTGTACAAGGCTCACCACAGGTTAACAGACACATCGGTTACACCACAGGACAAGAGTCACATCAGTTACACTAGGGATATTTTTCCTGCATCTTTAGTAATATCACTCACTTAGAAACAGTGACTGTTGAAACTATAGTATATGTCCCAATCTGATCAGAGCCAGTGTAGGCTCACCACAGGACAAGTGCCATGGGTTACACCACAGGACAAGAGCAATGGATTATATTATAAGAATCTTCCCTGCATCTGTGGTGAACCAAAGGAAGAGGGACCCATTTGATTGAAGGATTGAGATTGGAGCTGAGAGAGACTCACCGAATGACAATAGTCATGTTGGTCACTATAAGAATGTTCTCCGCTACTGTGGAGAAACCAAGAAAACAAAGGGCTGGAAAATCAGATAGTTCCTCAAAAAAAGGCCATGACTTAGGACATCCTGATTTGAACTGGAAGATTGAGACTGGAGTTGAAATAGTCTTACCACAGGAAAGGAAACATGTTGGTTACACCAAAGGAATTTTCTCAGGATCTGTGTTGAAACTTGGGAATACAGGGGTATTCGAAATCAAGCAGTTGCTGACCAGAGTTAGGGCTGTCGTGGCCTGTCGTCGAGGATTAGGAGATTAGGATCAAAGTCGAACCCGTGATATTAATGGATACGTTTCTAGGTTAGTTAAGTATCTGAAGCATCAGCAGTTGATGGCTTGCTGACCGAACTTTCTTTAGAGACCCGTCAGTCCATTGTTGTGTTAAGGAAGGAAGTTACTCCATTAAAAACAAGCGATAGTGTACATCAAGCTATTTATGTTTTCCATAAGCGTCTATACCGTGGTTGTACTAACCTAAAAAATATTGGCCCCACCTCAATATCTTAAGATGCTCGAGTGCTGATTTTGATTGGGGCCAAAAAGCTTGACCAGGACATCCCTAATTGAAATCTGACCTCCAAACATTCACAACACAAATGAGCAAACATGTACCGGCAGGTGTGGTGGATTAACAAGGTCTTCGAAGGCTCCTTCCATGAAGAACCGACTACATGCCATGACTTTCATTGTGAGCTAATTGGCAATTAGAGCCCACTAGAGCCTGGTGTCATTGTAAGCAGTCCAGCTGAGAGATATTTAATTCCCTGCCACACTTTTTAATTTGCCCCACTCTACTGCTCTCGTTCAAGTGGCCTCGGCCTGCCGCATTGACAGATATTGAAGACTAAACAGTCTTGAATATCCTGGCCTTTGTTCGCGGAACCTATTTCCTTTGACAGTGTTGAATATTTATTTGTTATTTCACCTTTAAAGTCTTCAAAGTGTCTTCAAAGAAAGGTCATAGGGATGCTTTTTTAAAAACGATATAATTACTGAAGTTTTTAATACCTGACACGTCACTGTATCTGTTGGTAGGTGCACCGGACCCCGCATCCAAGACTGCATTGGAATGCTGGACAGGTAAGACCCCAGAAGGTTTTTTCAGTCAAAGGCATGCAAATTAGGACCCGGGACTCTGAAAGCAAATCCATTAAATCATTTCACAGGCATGAATATAGAATTATGAAGACCCGGCTCTGGAAATAACCCAGCAAACAAGTCCAGTATGAGGCCAGTGTGGACTGAAAATTGGGGCAATCGCAGGCTGCCCATAATAAGTCTGTCCTGAAACTGGGGACAGCCCACACAATGCCTCTTGCTCTTGTGCTTTTATGGAACAGACCTGCCTGCCTGGAGTGGTGGGCAGTCCTATCCACAGTCTTCTTCCACTGTCTTGTTCTAGGGCACTTCAGTTGTATCCTATCAGGTCAGGGGATCATACCTGCAACCTTCTAGTCACAAGGCTGGTTCAGAAACCTTCAACCCACAACTGCCCCTAATACTACCATGCTGGAGAAGAAGGTGGAAGGTCTTGTTTCAATCTGCCACCAGGGTTGCATCAATCCTCAGAAAGAAGAATAACAACTAGAAGAAGAACAACGAAGGTTCAAAACTCTGGTTCTTGCCTCCAGAACAATCATGGTGACCCCTGCATCAGGTTTCCTGTGGGCTACTCTGTAACCCACAATGGGCAAATACTGGGTTATCTTTTGGCTACTCTGAGCCCACACTGCCCACAGAGGACCCACAGTGCATGGTCCTGTGGGCACAAGTTCTTGATAGTTTGGTTACATTCATAGTGTCCTGACTAGCACAGTAGGCTTGAGGTTTGATCTCTTAACTGGAAGTCCTTGCTTGCCCTGGGTGAGCAGGTTGGTCCAACAGGTGGGTCCTTCCTCTCCAGGCAGTTTGGTCATCTTTAGCACTGTCCTGCTAGCTTGCAGGGCTGAGGATTGATGCAACATTGGTGGCACCTTCTTCTCCAGCATGGTAGTATTAGGGGCAGTTGTGGGTTGGAGGTTTCGGAACCAGCCTTGTGACTAGAAGGTTGCAGGTATGATCCCCTGACCTGACAGGATATAACTGAAGTGCCCTAGAACAAGACACCCAACCCCCATTTGCTTCCTGGATACTGTGGATAGGACGGTCCATCACTCCAGGCAGGTGTGCTAACTGCCCCCTAGTGTTTGTTTGTGTGTATTGCACTGCCAGGATGGGTTAAATGCAGAAGTCAAATTTGGCAAATGCAATAAATAAAAAAAGTTGTTTGACGAGACAAGAGGTCTTGCAGGTAAGTGGACTTGGCTGTGACTACATGGGGGTGTAAATTGGCAGTACCCGCCCCACCCCCTCCTATTTGAAATGCTGAATCTTCCCCTGCATATCATTACTAGAGCTTCTGCCCCTCAGTAAATTTCATGTTTATCTGGGTCGCATGGTATTGATCGCCCAAATGTCACTTGGTCAACCCGGACCTGACCTCAGTGCTTCATCATCTCTGCTAGCCAAGTGTTTATAAGCCTTTTTCTTTTCTTTCTGGAATTTATTTAGTCTCTATTTAATGCCCCGAAAGTTGCAGAGTTGAAAAGGAGTTCTAGGAAGTTCGGAGTAAAGCATTTCTTTAAAAGGTGCTGCAAAAAAGAAACACATAAAAACCGATTGCGTCCAAGACTTGAGCTGTAATGCAAACCTTAGGCTGTAGACTTTTGGGGGCCCACAGTTTGGTTGCTGTATGGAGAACCTTCATTCCACAATGCTGAGAAGGTTCTCCATACAGCAACCAAACTGTGGGCTCCCTATCTCACCAGCCAGAATTTCAGATAACTTATGTGACTGGTACACCCCAATGTGTATCTCCACTCACTGTCCACTGTATCAGCTCCACTGACCATACAGGACCTCCACTTACAGACTGTAGTTCATCTGATTCTCTTATACTTTATTACTCTGTTCTTTAATGATCAGGACCCCCACAGGACCCCCACAGAGCAGATACTATTAGGGAGGTGGGTCATTCTCAGCACTGCAGTGACACTGACATGGTGGTGGTGGTGTGTTAGTGTGTGTTGTGTTGGTGTGAGTGGATCAGTGTTTAATCACCTCAGTGTCACTGCTGGACTGAGAATCGTCCACCAACCAAAACTATCCAGACAGCAGTGTCCTGTGGGCGGCGTCCTGTGCCCACTGATGAAGAACTAGAGAACACAAACTGTGCAGCAGCAGATGAGCTACTGTCTCTGACTTTACATCTACAAGGTGGACCAGCAAGTAGTAGGAGTGTCATAATAAAATGCTCATTTATTGTTATTATTATTATTATTATTATTATTATTATTATTATTATTATTATTATTATTATTATTATTATTATTATTATTATTATTAATATTATGAAGAAGAAGAAGAAGAAGAAGAAGTCATGGTGGGTTAGAGCAGCTACTGCCCAAAAATTATACCAGAGGAAATTATTGTTATCACATTAATATTGTTGTTATTATTACCATGTAATTGGCAGATAATGAGCCTTATATTAATCAGGTTATTAACAGTAATTAACAGGTTATTAACAGTAATTAACAGGTTATTAACAGTAATTTCCTCATCATCATCATCTTCTTCTTATTATTATTATTATAATTATGTACGATCAATAAGCCTAAATTAACCACAACATTATTATTATTATTATTATTATTATTATTATTATTAGTAGTAGTAGTAGTAGTAGTAGTAGTAGTAGTAGTAGTAATGGTGGTAGTAGTAGTAGTAGTAGTAGAAGTAGTAGTAGAAGTAGTAATATTGTTATTATTATTGTTAGTAGTAGTAGTAGTAATAGTAGTAGTAGTAGAATTAGTAGTAGTAGTAGTAGAATTGGAAGTAGTAGTAGTAGAATTAGTAGTACTAGTAGTAGTAGAAGTTGTAGTAGTAGTAGTACAATTATTATTTTTTATTATTATTATTATGTGATTACTGATTAATGAGCCTATATTAACCAATTCATTAACAGTCGTAATAGAAACAGACTCATCTCATTTTTGTATTTTGTATTGACTAATGAGCCTATATTAGCCACATTATTATATTATTATTATTATTATTATTATTATTATTATTATTATTATTATTATTATTATTATTATTAATGATAATCACCTGGCTAGTGTCATTATTCAGTGATGTAATAATAATAATAATAAATATAATAATAATAATAATAATATAATGCAGAAGGTCTGTATATCTGTGTCTGGAATGTTTTTACTTATTTTATAGCTAAACAGTCTTTGCTTGCCATCACTGTCCATCATGTCTGCATGATTGTTCATGATAAAATGGCCCAATTTCCTCAAAGAGACTGTTTGGTCAATTTGAATGCTGTCCGGAACGCCGGAATACCGGAGGTAGCGGAATTCTGCTGTATAATAGAGCTAAAGATGAGACACAGCTGGGTCAGAAATATCGTAGGATCTGATTTAGCCTCTTTACGCTCTGGACCGTCTTATCATGAGGAGCTGGATCAGCGGCTGCTGTACTTATTTCTCAGGTTTTATTGCATCCGTTTGCTTAGATGAACAGATCCAGACAGACGCGCGCCCGGTGGGCTAATCCGAAACAAGCTTTTAGACTTCATTAAGTCCAATAACAGGTGATTTGCAGCCTCCGGAGGGTTTGATTCAGGTCTGATCTGAGTAAAGTACTTTTGAAAAGCTGAGTAGATGGGGTTGCCAGTTTGAGTGAGTGTGGTTTAAAATGAGGAATTATGCAAATTCTGCAGTTTGAGAGAAATTAGATATTCAGATTAAAACTGAGACCTTTTTTAATTTTTATTATTAAGATTGAACAACTGTTGCTAAGGTGTTGCTAGGCAGTTGCTATGGCATCCTAGGTTGTTGCTATTGTGTTGCTAGGCAGTTGCTATGGTGTCCCAGCTGGTTACTTGGGTGTTGCTATGTGGTTGCTAGGGTATACTAGCTGGTTACAAGGCGATTGCTAGTGTATTCCAGGTGATTGCTTTTGTGTTGCTTGGCAGTTGCTATGGCGTCCCTTCTGGTTTCTTGGGTGTTGCTATGTGGTTGCTATGTGGTTGCTAGGTGGTCGCTAGGGTATCCTAGCTGGTTGTTAGGGTGTTGCTAGGCAGTTGCTAGAGTATCCCAGCTCGTTGCTATGTTGTTGCTACTTTGTTTCTAGGGTATAGCTATTTGTTTGCTATGTTGTGGCTAGGGTATCTCAATTGGTTGCTATGGTGTTGTTAGGCGGTTGCTATGGTATACCAGCTTTTTGCTGTGGTGTTGCTAGGGTATCTCAGCTATTTGCTGTGGTGTTGCCTGGGTATGTCAATTGGTTGCTATGGTGTTGCAAGGTGGTTGCTATGGTATCCCAACTGGTAGCTAGGGTGTTGTTAAATTGTGGTGATGGCATCCCAACTGGTAGCTAGGTTGTTGCTATGCAGTTTCAATGGTATCCCAGTTGATTGCTATGGTGTTGCTATGCAGTTTCTAAAGTATACTAGCCTAGTATAAGGTATAATAGGGTATTACTAGGCGGTTGCTATGGTATACCAGCTGGTTGCTATGGTGTTTCGAGGCAGATTCTAGGGTAGCTAGGGTATCTCAGCTATTTGCTATGGTGTTGCTAGGTGGTTGCTATGGTATACCAGTTGGTTGCTATGGTGTTTGCGAGGCAGTTTCTAGAGTATCCCAACTGGTAGCTAGGGTTTTGCTAGGCGGTGGCTAGGGTATCTCAATTGGTTGCTATGGTGTTGACAGGTGGTTGCTATGGTGTCCCAGCTGGTCACTATGGTGTGGTTATGCCATTGCCCTGGTTGCTATGCAGTTGCTATGCAATAACAAGTCACTCTTATATGTTCTTCTGAAATTCTGAAGGTCAAGTTTATTAATTAAATGAAGATTTTCCCAAATAAGCGAGAGAAGCTCGTTTTCTTATTTATTTAAAATAAAAACAAATCAGTTTTGGGGGTTTTTATGTGATGATTTATGAAAAAAATACAAACACTATTAAGTCTATGATACTGGTCAGGTTACTGGTCGTAATGGTGCTGTTGGTATGTCCTGCAGGACCCCGCTGATAGCGGCTGGAGTGATCGGTGGGATGTTTGTGGCCGTCTTCGTGGCGCTCGGCTTCGCCATTTACGTCCGACGCAAGAGCATCAAGAAGAAAAGAGCTCTGCGCCGCTTCCTGGAAACAGAGGTGAGGAGGGGCTTCTCAGCTCGTCTCTGGTTTATACTGGTTTATATGATCCTCAGGACTCGCTGATATGACCCCTCACCTGAGAAAGACCCTCTGAGATACTCATGTTTGATGGGATCTATGTGGAACTTGGTGTTAACAGAGATCAAACAGATTTTGAAGCTTTTAAAATCCGTATTGAAGCTGCCCCACCCCAGTCTGAAGGACCGTGGCCGTCAGTAGACGTTTAGATCATTGGAGAGCGTCAGTGTTATTGACAGCTGTCAGCTGGAGGACACGCCCTCCTGTCCAGGAGCTGATGGTCAGTCCGATACATTCACGTAGCAACGTCCTCTTAAAGCAACCGGACAGCGTCTCTGTGAGTGTGTGTGTGTGTGTGTGTGAGTGTGTGAGTGTGTGAGTGTGTGAGTGTGTGTGTGTGTGTGTGTGTGTGGGTTTGTGTGTGTGTGTGTGAGTGTATGTGTGTCTGTGTGTGTGTGTGTGTGTGTGTGTGTGAGAGTGAGATTCATTGAGGCAGCAGTTCAGATCTGGGATTGGAGCCTAATCTCTCTCACTCTTTCTCTCACTATTTCTCTTTCTCTCTCCCTCACTCTCTCACTCTAACTCTCTCTCTCTTTCACTCTCTCTCTCCCTCTCACTCTCTCTCCCTCACTCTCTCACTCTCTCTCACTCTAACTCTCTCTCTCTTTCACTCTCTCTCTCCCTCTCACTCTCTCTCCCTCTCTCTCTCACTCTCACTCGCTCACTCTCTCCCTCTCTCACTCTCTCTCTTCTTCTCTCTCTCTCACTCCCTCTCTCTCTCTCTCTCTCTCTCTCCCCCTCTGTCTCTCTCTCTGTCTCTCTCTCTGTCTCTCTCTCTGTCTCTCTCTCTGTCTCTCTCACTCTTTCATTATTTTTCTCTTTCTCACTCTCTCTTTCTCTCTCTCCCTCCCTCTCTCTTTCTCTCCCACTTTCTCATTATCTCTCTCCCTTCCTTTCTACCTCTCTTTCTCTTTCTCATTATCTATCTATCTATCTATTTTTCTCTTCCTCCCTCTCTCTCTCTCTCTCTCTCTCTCTCTCTCACTGTCTCTCAGATGGAAGTGGGAGATATCTCATTATCCCTCTCTCTCTCTCTCTCTCTCTCTCTCTCTCTCTCTCTCTCTCTCTCTCTCTCTCTCTCTCCAGTTCTGAGTAGGTGCAGTTAATCTACTCTGGTGATGTGAGTGTGTTTGGTATGTTGTTTAGTTGTTGTGTTTATGTTTTGAGGAAACATAGCTGCTCTTTACTCAGCGTGATGAATGGACTTGTGGAGATGTTCTGGAACTGGTGGGTCTGCAGTCTCTGTACACTGCCTCGAATTAAGATCTAAGAACGGTTCTTCTTCACCTGTAACGTCGCCATTCACGAGATCTATGGCTCTGTGTTTCAGCGCCTCTAATTCCTCACCTGCTCTGCGGTTTAATGAGGCTGGTTTTGAGGCTGGCTTGCCCTCGAGACACGGCAAGAGCTCTCCTGGTTTCCAGTAGATCCTAAACGACCATCTTCAAAGCCAAACAGTCCAAGATGCTATCTGTGAGTGGATTTTTGAAACTCCTACCTGACTTAGCGAGTCAGTGTTTAAAACCAGTCGCTAACAGGGCCTCTACAAAACCATACCAACCTGCACCTCCACTCTTCAGCACAGCCTGCAATTCTGAGACTCTGTTTCAGCACCACAGGCCTGGACAGCTCCCACCAACAACTCTGGCCCTGGAGACATCAGCAGTAAGGATGCTGGACAGCTCACTGAGGCCTGAACAGAGCTGCAGACCAAAGAACCTAGCAAATGAAACCCAAAGCATTTACTGTACCAGTGCCAACAACTGGGAATGGCTATTAATGCCTATTAACTGTCTCAGGATTGGTCGATTATCAGTAACAGCCTCTGATTGGTCGACAAGTCAGGATCAGAGCCTCCAGTTCGTTGATAAGTCAGGGTCACACCCTCTGATTGGTCGACAAGTCAGGATCATGGCCTCCAGTTCATGGACAAGTCAGGATCACACCCTCCGATTGGTCGGCAAGTCATGGTCACCACCTCTGATTGGTCGACAAGTCAGGATCATGGCCTCCAGTTCATTGACAAGTCAAGGTCACTGCCTCTGATTGTTCAACAAATTAAGAAAACAACCTCTGATTGGTTGATAAGTCAGGATCACAGCCTCCAATTGATTGACAAGTCAGGGTCACAACCTTCGATTGCTAGACAAGTTAGTATCACAGCAGCCGATTTGTCGACAAGTCAGGAGGACTACCTCTGAGTTATCATCAGTAACACAGTCTGTGATAGGTAGACAAGTCAGGAACACAACCTATGATTGGTTGACAAGTCAGGAACCCAGCCTCTGATTGGTCAACAACTCAGGAGGACTATATCTGAATTATCGTCAAGTCAGCAACACAGTCTGTGATTGGTCGACAAGTCAGGAACCCAGCCTCTAATTGGTCGACAAGTCAGGAACCCAGCCTCTGATTGGTCAACAAGTCAGGAGGACTACCTCTGAATTATTATCAAGTCAGGAACACAGTCTCTGATTGGTAGACAAGTCAGAAACACAACCTATAATTGGTCGTCAAGTCAGGAACACAGTCTGTAATTGGTCGACAAGTCAGGAACCCAGCCTCTAATTGGTCGACAAGTCAGGAACACAGTCTGTGATTGGTCGACAAGTCAGGAACCCCGCCTCTAATTGGTCGACAAGTCAGGAACACAGTCTGTGATTGGTCGACAAGTCAGGAACCCAGTCTCTAATTGGTCGACAAGTCAGGAACCCAGCCTCTGATTGGTCAACAAGTCAGAAGGACTACCTCTGAATTATCATCAAGTCAGGAACACAATCTGTGATTGGTAGACAAGTGAGGAACACAGTCTGTGATTGGTAGACAAGTCAGGAACACAACCTATGATTGGTTGACAAGTCAGGAACACAACCTATGATTGGTTGACAAGTCAGGAACACAACCCATGATTGGTTAACAAGTCAGGAACACAACCTATGATTGGTTGACAAGTCAGGAACACAACCTATGATTGGTTGACAAGTAAGGAACACAACCTATGATTGGTCGACAAGTCAGGAACGCAGCCTCTGATTGGTCAGCAACTCAGGAGGACTACCTCTAAATTATCATCAAGCCAGGAACACAACCTATGATTAGTAGACAAGTCAGGAACACAACCTTTGATTGGTCAACAAGTCAGGAACGCAGCCTCTGATTGGTTGACAAGTCAGGAGGACTACCTCTAAATTATCATCAAGTCAGAAACACAACATATAATTGGTCGACAAGTCAGGAACCCAGCCTCTGATTGGTCGACAAGTCAGGAACCCAGCCTCTGATTGGTCGTAAGTCAGGAACCCATCCTCTGATTGGTCGACAATTCAGGAACCCAGCCTCTAATAGGTCGACAAGTCAGGAACCCAGTCTCTGATTATTCTTCTGCTGTGGTGAGATCATTGTTTTGTGATATTATTTAAAACGTAGTAGTAGATTTATATTTTAACACCCTAGTTACGTCTATTAATCACGACGACACACTGCCACTGCCGTGAGGGCGCTAACGCTGTCTCCTAATTCTGATGCAATCAAACATCACATGTATCAAAGTGTCTGACACTTGAGCCGGTTTGGGTTCTGCCCTTCTCTGTCGGTCTGTTGCATTCTGCTTTTCTGGAGAGCTATTTTTATTCGTGCTTGAGTCAGCACCTTAACTCCAGGATATTTTTTTGACCGCTCTGCCCGCTGCCTCCCGCTCTCGGCCCCTCCCAAATAAATTCCTTAATTCTGATGAAACCCGCTTCGGATTCTTCTTGTCTCGCCTAGAGTTTCATCAGACGTTAAAATCTATGTGTTCTTTCAGCTTCAACCCAAAGGCGTAGCGTTGGAAATCTCTCCGGAGGCAGCGCGTCGGCGCTAATGGCCACAACGACCTCCAATCCGCCTCCATTTCCGAGTAATGAATCGGTTGGGCTGGGCTGAATTGAACGATCAGCTGTGCATGAGGGATTGATAGATGAAGCCATTTAATTCCTTCCTGTGTGCGGCAGGGAGGTCTCGCCCCAACGAGCAGTTCATTAATGTGCGTATAGATTGTTAATGTTTCCGAAGGTTTGTTTTCTTCGTGTGTGGTGGGCTGGTTCCTGGGAAGTGCTGTGAAGTGGCTACATGCATTCATCGGACACTTTATTAGAAACACCTACCGTGTAGCGTCAGCGTCTTACAGGTAGAGGCTTTTATAGGACGGTCCTATAGTCCTTCATTAAAGCTCAGTGTCTGACCACAAAGCTGCCCGTTATATTTATAAGTTATTCATTTTCAGGTAAAGGGTAATGCACTTGTATAAGAAGACCTGGTGGAGGACAACACTGTCCCCATCAGAAACGTCCAAGTACTTTCATCTCTCACAGAAAGGAGAACATCAGGATTCACCCTTGATCTTGTAACATCCACAGGTGGTCTGATTGTGAACTGGCATGTAAACTTGTAGGTAATGGTAGTGAACTTGTACATGATGGTCGGTTGATAAACTTGTACATGATGGTCTGATGATATGCTTGTACATAATGACCTGATAATAAACATGTAGGTAATGGTAGTGAACTTGCACATGATGGTCTGATTATAAACTGGTACATGATGGTGGTAAACTTGTAGATAATAGTAGTAACCTTGTACATGGTGGCCTGATGATAAACTTGTAGGTAAAGGCCTGATGGTAAACTTGTACATGGTGGCCAGATGGCAAACTTTTACATGATGGTGGTAAACTTGTAGGTAATGGTAGTGAACTTGTACATGATGGCCTGATAAACTTGTACGCAATGGCATGATGTACAAACATGTACACAGGTGAAGGTAGTGTTACAGTTTACCTGTACACAGGTAGGTGAAGGTAGTGTTACAGGTTACCTGTACACAGGTAGGTGAAGGTAGTGTTACAGGTTACCTGTACACAGGTAGGTGAAGGTAGTGTTAGTTTACCTGTACACAGGTAGGTGAAGGTAGAGTTACAGTGTACCTGTACACAGGTAGGTGAAGGTAGTGTTACAGTTTACCTGTACACAGGTAGGTGAAGGTAGTGTCACAGTTTACCTGTACACAGGTAGGTGAAGTAGTGTTACAGTTTACCTGTACACAGGTAGGTGAAGGTAGTGTTACAGGTTACCTGTACACAGGTAGGTGAAGGTAGTGTTACAGTTTACCTGTACACAGGTAGGTGAAGGTAGTGTTACAGTTTACCTGTACACAGGTAGGTAAAGGTAGTGTTACAGTTTACCTGTACACAGGTAGGTAAAGGTAGTGTTACAGTTTACCTGTACACAGTTAGGTGAAGGTAGTATAACAGTTTACCTGTATGCAGGTAGGTGAAGGTAGTGTTACAGCACCATCACACCACAGTTTATTAGTAATCAGTGCAGAAATCCAGGGTATGTGTTTATAACTGATTCCACTAAACATGGATCTTCTCTTCTGATCAGCTGGTGGAGCCACTGACACCCAGCGGAACGGCACCCAATCAAGCCCAGCTACGAATCCTGAAGGAGACGGAACTCAAGAGGGTGAAGATCTTGGGCACTGGAGCCTTTGGGACTGTGTACAAGGTAAACACAGCCAGAGACTGTGTTTGTCCTCTAGGTATAAGAAGATCTACACCCCTTTGCTTTGTACATTGGTTCTAACATGTCTTATGTGCTCTATCAGGGTATCTGGGTTCCAGAAGGTGAGAGTGTGAAGATTCCAGTAGCCATTAAGATCCTCAACGAAACTACAGGACCGAAAGCCAACGTGGAGTTTATGGACGTGAGTGGAAACAAGCCGGCGTGTATGGATGGTTCTCAGTAGTAAACACAGCTGTAAGGGCCCAGACAGGCTCAGTTGCCTGCTAGACCACTCCAGGCCACTGGATGGAGACTTTGAGCCACCACACCTTAATTAGGAGCAATCAGCAGCACCTGCTACTTAAGGGAAGCCAACACTCTCCTCAGTGCTCAGTCTTGGTTATCTCTTTCCAGAGTGCATTACAAGCCTGGCCGGTATTCGCTAAAGCCTCTTGGAGTGTTCTTCTGAGTTCTCCTGACTTCTCAAGAAAGTAAAGAACTTCTCTTGAGCCCCTCTCCCTTCTGGTCCTCACCAACACCTTGTTGGGGTCTGTCGTTTTGGGTAGCGTCTAGATTTTGGTTTGTGTCTAGTTTTTACCCTGCACTTGGGTCCACTTATAAATATCTCAGTTGGTGGCTACTTCAGTTCATATTGGTCCTTCATACAAGAGGTCCCCGGTTCAAAGCCCCCTCTGGGCAAGTTAACTTGTTACTACAGCGAGGGCTTGTTTGCGAATGAATCGTGAACATAGAAAGCCAGGAAGCTGATGTTCTCACGAAAGACATCTGGAAGACGTTAACCTTGCATCACTGTTGTATAAATGCATCGGCAGCGTTCGGGTTCTAGACGCCGTGAGTGGTGAGGGAAGCGAGGGAAGACCTTGGCCCCTGAGCTGTCAGGCTGCCGCTGTGAGAAAGAGGCTCGGAGAAGGTTGGCATAATTGAAAAGTGGCCTCTGTTGCCCTCTCTCTTCGCGGAGGGCTGGGAGATGGCGTCTTTTAAACAAAGACCACCAGGGACTGAATGCACGAGGGGTAGATCTCTCTTTACCGACTCTTCACAAGGAAATGTTCTTTATATATATATAAATGTATATAAAATACACTGATCAGCCAGAACATTAAAACCACCTCCTTATATCTACACACACTCTCCACTGTATCAGCTCCACAAACCATATAGGAGCTGTGGTGGTCCTGTGGGGGTCCTGATCATTAAAGAACAGAGTAATAAAGTATAAGAGAATCATAAGAACTACAGTCTGTAAGTGGAGCTCCTGTATGGTCATTGGAGCTGATACAGTGGGCAGTGAGTGGAGACACAAGGAGGTAGTTTTAATGTTAGTATGGTGGTGTAGTGGTTAGTATGGTGGTGTAGTGGTTAGTACGGTGGTGTAGAGGTTAGTACGGTGGTGTAGTGGTTAGTACGGTGGTGTAGTGGTTAGCACAGTGGTGTACTGGTTAGTATGGTGGTGTAGTGGTTAGTACAGTGGTGTAGTGGTTAGTACGGTGGTGTAGTGGTTAGTACGGTGGTGTAGTGGTTAGTACGGTGGTGTAGTGGTTAGTATGGTGGTGTAGTGGTTAGTACGGTGGTGTAGTGGTTAGTACGGTGGTGTAGTGGCTAGTACGGTGGTGTAGTGGTTAGTTTGGTGGTGTAGTGGTTAGTACGGTAGTGTAGTGGTTAGTACGGTAGTGTAGTGGTTAGTACGGTGGTGTAGTGGTTAGTACGGTGGTGTAGTGGTTAGTACGGTGGTGTAGTGGTTAGTATGGTGGTGTAGTGGTTAGTACGGTGGTGTAGTGGTTAGTATGGTGGTGTAGTGGTTAGTACGGTGGTGTAGTGGTTAGTACGGTGGTGTAGTGGTTAGTACGGTAGTGTAGTGGTTAGTGCGGTGGTGTAGTGGTTAGTATGGTGGTGTAGTGGTTAGTATGGTAGTGTAGTGGTTTGTACGGTGGTGTAGTGGTTAGTACGGTGGTGTAGTGGTTAGTATGGTGGTGTAGTGGTTAGTACGGTGGTGTAGTGGTTAGTACGGTGGTGTAGTGGTTAGTACATTGGTGTAGTGGTTAGTATGGTGGTGTATTGGTTAGTATGGTGGTGTAGTGGTTAGTATGTTGGTGTAGTGGTTAGTATGGTGGTGTAGTGGTCAGTATGGTGGTGTAGTGGTTAGTATAGTGGTGTAGTGGTTAGTACGGTGGTGTAGTGGTTAGTACGGTGGTGTATTTGTCAGTACGGTGGTGTAGTGGTTAGTACGGTGGTGTAGTGGTTAGTACGGTGGTGTAGTGGTTAGTATGGTGGTGTAGTGGTTAGTACGGTGGTGTAGTGGTTAGTATGGTGGTGTAGTGGTTAGTATGGTAGTGTAGTGGTTAGTACGGTGGTGTAGTGGTTAGTACGGTGGTGTAGTGGTTAGTACGGTGGTGTATTTGTCAGTACGGTGGTGTAGTTGTCAGTACGGTGGTGTAGTGGTTAGTACGGTGGTGTAGTGGTTAGTATGGTGGTGTAGTGGTTAGTACGGTGGTGTAGTGGTTAGTACGGTGGTGTAGTGGTTAGTATGGTGGTGTAGTGGTCAGTATGGTGGTGTAGTTGTCAGTACGGTGGTGTAGTGGTTAGTATGATGGTGTAGTGGTTAGTACGGTGGTGTAGTGGTTAGTATGGTGGTCTAGTGGTTAGTATGGTGGTGATGTGTGTTCATGTAGCAGCTTCTTCTCTGGAACCAATTTCTCCTCCTCTGTATGTGTACACATCCTCACACACATACACACAAAGATATGTGTTGGGGTCAGTCTCGCTAATGGGGGTCACCTCTACTGAGCAGCAAGGGAACACCAAACACTCTCTCACTCTCTCTTTCTTTTCTTTATCTCTCTCTCTCTCTCTCTCTTCCCCCCTCCAGGGCTTCACAGCTAATGTTTTCTCTGGGATGCGAGAGGACGAGCATGTTGTAGCCCCCACCGCAGGCCCCCCCACTCTGTTTGCCCAGAGCACTAAAAGCTCCTTTGTTCTTTGGTCACTATTTTCCTTGAAGGGCATCTCCGCTCTCTTTGTTTTCCCATTAATGTGCGACCTTCTCCGTTAATTTGGGTTTCAATTCAAAGCCTCGCTTCCAGAAGATATGTTCAGAACATCTAGTTGGAACATGATTCACAGACATTATCATTTGAGTGGAGTTCAGGTTCCTCTAGATCAGGGGTGCCCAGTCCTGGTCCTAGAGATGTACCACCCTGTTGAGTTTAGCTCCAAACCTGTTCTAAGACACAAGGTAATGAAGACCTTGAGGAGCATCTGCATATATGGAACTCCCCAGGGTGATAGATCTTTGGGATCAAGAGTGAGCACCCCTGTCCCAGATGGTCTGATTTCTCCAGACCATTCAGGGTTGTCCAAGATTCCAGGATTGTCCAGGATTGTTTTTGCTGCAACCTAACTTCACAATGCATAGGGATGGAGACAATCTTTGAATCCTGGTCCTAGATGGTTTGGAAAGATCAGACCATCTGGGATCATATGCTCGCTCTTGATCCTGGAGCTCTATCTAGCAAAAACGTGGACAAGCTTGGAATCTTCAAGGTCTGGTTTGAAGACCCCTGTGTTTGTGGTCCTGACCTGCATTTCTCCAACTGTCCACCAGGAGGCATTGATCATGGCCAGCATGGAGCATCCCCACCTGGTGCGCCTGCTGGGAGTGTGCCTGAGTCCGACCATCCAGCTGGTGACCCAGCTCATGCCCCACGGCTGCCTGCTGGACTACGTTCACGAACACAAGGACAACATCGGCTCCCAACTGCTGCTCAACTGGTGTGTGCAGATTGCGAAGGTAGGAGCATCCGGGTACTAGGGTTGTACAGTCTGTGGATGAGTGTATGGATGCCATGTGTTTACCTACAGCTAGAATCCTATATACACAGTGCCTATAGTATTAAATCTTTAGAGTCTTTTCCAATCATTATTATTACTATAAAACATTTAACCACAGTGGGTTTAGTTTCCTTAGTCATTAATTAGTCATTTACTACTCTTTATTATAGTGATATAATCTTATATTTATATACAGTGCCTGTAGTATTGACACTTTGGGATCTTTTTTTAATCATTATTGTTACTATAAAACATGTACCCACAGCTTTACATCAATGGTTACAATATTACAATATTAATTATACTGTTAATTAGTCATAAGCTTCATTGATTCTATATATATATATATATATATATATATATATATATATATATATATATATATATATATATATCAGTCATGAGCTTCACTGATTTCATATATATATATATATATATATATATATATATATATATATATATATATATATATATTATATATATATATATATATATATGGTCAGAGCAGGTAATTAGGAGACTTTTTTTTTTTACTGTATAAGAATGCTGACTATACATGTTGTGTCCAAGATTATATCTGTACTGGTTTAGGGGGGTAAGCCAGAGGCCCCCATCTCTAGTCATTCAGCCCTACTCTTAGGACATTTTGTTAAAGCCAACAAATTTTTAGCATAATTTACAAATCAAAGGTTATTTATCGCATACACAGTACAACCGGCAGTGGTGTCAAGTTTATATCTGTAGAATTGCCAGAATTGTTTTGACGCAATTTTGTGGTAGCCCACTAATTTCTAGCATCATTCACAAATCAAAGTTTATTTGTCACATAAATAGTCATACACAGTACAAATAGCACTCAAACTATAACAATATTATATACGGTATCTGAAATATCAAGGAATGTATATAAAAGAAAGATTAAATTAATATATGAAGAGATAATATAACATTAATAATAAGAAGAAGAATAGGGATGCTCAACAACGAAAATTGAGGACTGTCCGTTCAGTTCAGTTTTTCTGGCTAATTTGCCATTTCCTGTAGCATGTGCCTCGACCAATAGGAGGGCAGTAAACTCTCTGGAGCTCATATGTAAACAGAAGAGTAAAGATGGTGTCTGGCTGACGGAAGGAGCTACTTATATTCCAAATAACACCCACTTTAAATTTAACAGCGGGACACAATGACCACGTCACCCAAATGCTAATAGCTATACACTAAACCACTCCTACGCACATGTTCCCATTACCTCGAGTTCTCGTTGAATGACAGACAGTCCATATTGTCCACTTTCTGGCACCCCGGAACATCTTTTTCTTTCTTTTTTTTTGTTTCTTTTCCAAACACGAACTTTGCATTATCAAACTTTATGGTTATTATCAAGTAATTCAAATATTATGACTAATTATGACTACATGTTCGGTAGTTTTCACTATCATTATAATTTGAACGTTCACCATAATCACTACTTACTTCACCATTAATTACTACTTCATGTGTCTACGATCTACATTATAAATATGCTAATTATATTACAAGTTCCTGATTAAGTGCAGCCTCTACACACTCACAGTAGAAACTGTACTGACCCCCCTTAAAAAACTGGATGTGCTGGAGAACTATAAGAGCCAGATGTAGCGTTTTCAGATATAACAGCTGTTATACACTCTTAAAATAGCTTCTCATCTTCATTAAGTGGACATACTGGTTGGTCTTACAACACAGTCCACGAGGCATATGTAGACAGTTCCTCTTATAAACAACAGACTGAAAAACGCTCATATTGACACTTTCTGTCAGACTCTCATCTTATTATCTTAAACTACAGGGTTCTAAAACAGTTCTTTTAAGATATATCCAACTGTTGGATCCCTAAGGAACCTGAGATTAGTGTAAGTATCCAAGTCAGAATAGAGAGTCTAATTCTAATAACATTAATTAACACTTATTGATGATGTATGTATTCTTTCCACTAGCAGAGAGTATATAATCAGATTAATTAGGACATAATTAACAGGACGTTTGTGATCAAAAACATTATTATCAGTTAATAAATAAATGTGTTACGGACTAATATTAAATAATGGATTTTAACAATGTTGACAATTAGTAGTTACTCAGTGTTTAATCAGTTAAAATAATGTACTAATAATTTATTAATTGAGTAATACTAGTCATATAAATAGTGTTTCATCACTAATTAGCTACTTGAGTTTGATGCTGCCACCATCATGTTTTACAGTGGGTGGTTTATAATAATGTGCTTTGCTGATATTTCCATCATACGTATATATATATATATATATATATATATATATATATATATATATATATATACTGTAATCATTGGAAGTCCATTGAAAGTGGATGAATTTGTCTACAATCAGGTACATGTGTTTTATATTTGGGGTTAATTTTAATCATTTTATGATTACATTAGCATAAATTGCATGGTAGCATCATAATACAGTTGTGATATGGAGTTCAGAAGGTAACACTGTAACTACTACTGATGTAACCACGGTTACAGATGGGTTACAGCAGTACAGCTTGTGTAGTTACACATGTATCTTGATATTGTAATGTAATTATATTATTAGTAATAACATCAGTGCAACTGCATTTGTAATTAGACTAGAACAGCAGTTCAGTTAATTACAGGAAACTTACTTTCTCAGGATGTGGGTCACATTTAATAATAGTACTTACATGAAAGAGAATAAGATGTTATAACTATCAAGATACTCTCTCTCTCTCTCTCTCTCTCTCTATATATATATATATATATATATATATATATATATATACCATACAATATGACTGTAATAAGCAGCTTTATATGAAGTTGTGGTTTTGATATATTCATATTTTGGTCCACCTTTATAAATATTTTGTTATAACTATCAAGATGCTTTTGTTATTACATGAGGCTAAAAAACTGATATGTACGTGTGACTACATGAGCTGTACTGTTGTAACCCATCTGTAACAGTGGTTACATCACTAGTAGTTACAATTATGTTGTTACCAATGTGTAATTACATGAAATAGAAAAATTTCTGATATGACAATCAAGATATTTTATGTCATTACATGAGGCAAATAAATTGATATACATGTGTAATTACATAAGGTTTACTGCTGTAACCCATCTGTAACAGTGGCTACATCACTAGTAGTTACACGTATGTTGTTACCAACATGAAATTATATGAAATAGAATATTCTATTATAACTATTAAGATAGTTTTGTTATTACATGAGGCAAATAAATTGATATACATGTGTAATTACATAAGCTTTACTGCTGTAACCCATCTGTAACAGTGGCTACATCACTAGTAGTTACACGTATGTTGTTACCAACATGTAATTATATGAAATACAATATTGTGTTATAACTATTAAGATAGTTTTGTTATTATATGAGGTAAATAAATTAATATACATGTGTAATTACTTAAGGTTTACTGCTGTAGTCCATCTGTAACAATGGCTACATCACTAGTAGTTACACATATGTTCTTACCAATGTGTAGTTACAGGTAAGAGAATAAGCTGTTATAACTATCAAGATACTTTTATGTTATTACATGAGGTAAATAAATTGATATACATGTCTAACTACATGAAATAGAATATTCTATTATACTGTTAGGATACTTTTGTTCTTAAATGAGGTAAATAAATTGATATACATGTGTTATTACATAAGCTTTACTGCTGTAACCCATCTGTAACAGTGGCTACATCACTAGTAGGTACACTTATGTTGATATGTTATTACATGAGGTAAATCAATTGATATACATGTCTAATTACATGAAATAGAATATTCTATTATACTATTAAGATACTTTTGTTGTTAAATGAGGTAAATAAATTGATATACATGTGTTATTACATAAGCTTTACTGCTGTAACATATATGTAACAGTGGTCACATCACTAGTAGTTACATTGTTGTTGCATATGTAACTACACAGTTATTGCAAACACAATACGTTTCAATAGGCTTGTGAAATTATTCAGTCTTTTGAGCTTGACTTGTGACTTGGGGGCCCTGCCTCCAACTTTTTACTCACTTTTTCTCTATTTTTGTCCGTACTTGCCTCGTCTTCCAACCCCACTTCTCGCTACATTGTCTGGGAAATGAATGCCAGGGCAGTTTCTTTCTGAAATGTGTTTGTCCTCCCCGGCATTGTCCCCCCCAGCTTTATTTATTCTTCCTCCATCAGCGCCCCACATGTACACTCTAAAAGCTTTTTGGTGGGGCTCCGGACTCCGTAAGCATCAAAGAGACGCCCCCATTGTCCTCCCACAGAAAGACCCCGAGTGGCACAAAAGCCGCTCCCTAATGGTCCTTCAATCAAGGGCCACAATCACAAACAGCTGGAGGGTAGCCGGTGCGGCCGGCGCGCATTGTTTACCGGCCCGGCAATTTCGCTCCTGGCGAGCCTCGGCGGCCGTGGCCCCGCTCCCTCTGACGGTCCGTTATGGGACCCCGCTGGGTCCTCCCAGCAAGTCCACCGCTCGTCCCCGTCCCGCCCTCAGTCTTCTCAGGCCGCCGCGACGTGCGTCCCGCTTTTGCTGCGAGGTTGCGGCCTCCCCCGCACCGTGCAGGGTTCGCGGAGGGCGGGTACTGCCTCGCCTCGGATTTCCAGAGCTCTTGCTATAGCACGCGCCAGCCCGGCAAACATGAGCGCGAAACTCCTGGGGAAATTAGGGACTAGCCGAGAGAGGCAGGGCTACGGAGGACGCCTTCATCAGGGGTCGTTTTCCAATTCGGCTCGACGCGCCTTTGTTGTCATGCAGAGGTGCCTTGTTTACGACTAGCGCGGGGGAACATGCTCAAAGGGAAAGTCTGACAATTGTGTTTTGTTTTGTACATCTATTGTGCCACAAGCGACGCTGTATCTCACCTCTTAGGTTAGCCATGGAAGCAGGTAGTCCATCATTCTATCCAGCTAATATTGCGGTTGTCATTGAAAGTGTGCGTTGCTATGCATATATCAGTGCATCGGAGATCTTAGAAGTTCTCAACAAGACTATATCAAGTCTTAATTAGAAACTTCTAACCCAATAAGCCAGCTATCTAACGTCCAGTATATGGCTGCCACAGTCAGTACCATCCTCATTGGTATATCTTCTCAGTCTTTCATCTCCAAGAGCCCAGTTCCACTGTTCTTTGTAAACCTACCAACTGGGCCATAAGCTTACTACCTACATATCAATCAATCAATCAATCAATAAATGAATAAATATATAACAGAGCTACTCAACCTTCCTGAAAATTCCATTGCCATAGTTTGATGCTGCCATGTTTCACAGTGGGGATTGATGGTACTGTAATCATTTGAAGCTTCTTAACTGTGTAGAGGTGTTTATCTCAATTTAACTAATTGGTTTAACTTGTAATACCAATCAACTATTTAAATATACTGAAAGTGAATGAAAACATACAATCAGGTACAGGGGTTTTGTGCTATGGAGATCATATGGTAAGTCCATCATATTGGTGCACTAGACTGATGTACAGACTGTAGTGAGAAGCGCATTGCCTTAGTTTGATGCTGCCACCACCAGGTTTCACAGTTGGGATTTATTATAATGCGCTGTGCTGTTAGTCTTATTTAACTAATTTAACTAATTGATTTGACTTGTAATACCAGTTGACTTCACAAGTGATGCTTTATCACAATCAGGTGCATGGGTTTGATATTAGGTATTCATTTCAATTACTTGCAGTTCATCTCTAGTTCCACTGTTCCTTGTAAACCTACAAACTGGGCCATAAGTTTATAAGATAAATAAACAATACAATATATAAGCAAAATATTATTTTATATTGCTTATACGATCAGGTACATGGGTTTATATAAGATATTCATTTAAATCACATAGTATTGTAACATCACACTGTACATGTGCTATGGAGGCAAGTCCATGATATTGGTGCTGTTTCACAGTGGGGATTGTGCACTGATGTTAGTCTTATAGCCAAAAAGCTGTTTTTATTTGGTTTCCATCAGACTAAATAACCTTCTTCCAGCTGACTTGAGATAGATACAGATACAGGTGTATTTTTTACTATACATGTGTCTTGTACTATAATCACTGGAAGCCCCTTAATTGTGTAGATGTGATATATCAATTTAACTTATTGGTTCAGCAATTGTAATACCAATTGACTGCACATGTGATGCATTCTATATATATATATATATATATATATATATATATATATATATATATATATATATATTTGATACCATTTCCACTTTTGGCAGTATAGTAAATATTTCAAATGCACTGTATATGAACATAAACAGAAACAAATAACAAATAATAACCTATTCTTTTACTTTGATTAAAATAAAAAAAAAATCCAGGTTTAAACAGATTTTAGGCACACTAGCTAAACCTGTGTTAATAACTTCAAACCTTCAGCCAAAGTTTCACACTTTCCACACCTAGTACCCAACTTTTCTTACAGTCCATTTCATTTTAATGTTCTATTTTTGAATGTAGTAATGTAAAATTTTCTAATAAATTAGTAATTAATTAAAAATAAGTTAGTAATGAAACATGTTTACAGAGCTTACATGTTGCAAAATTATCTCGGCTTCAGTTAAATTCCTGTCACCTGTGACATCATTAATTTATAAAACCCAAGTCCTAATGTCCACTACAAAGGATATTTAAAAAAAAAAGTATGCTGTTAGGTAGTTAAACGTTTGTGTATATCAATAAAAAATGTTTTAAGAATTAGCTACAACAGTTTTATACCTTAAATATATAAATTATAGGCTTTAGAAACATAACTAATGCATATTATTTGGAAAAATGTGGATACTGAGAGGCAGCCATATTTACTTCTGTTGTGAATGACACAAAACAACTATATATATAAATATATATATATATATAGAGAGAGAGAGAGGTAGATAGATAGATAGATAGATAGATAGATAGATAGATAGATAGATAGATAGATAGATAGATAGATAGATAGATAGATAGATGAAAATTAATTACCAGGTCTTACTAGGTCTTATAAGGTTTTATATATATATATGTATATGTGTGTGTGTGTGTGTGTGTGTGTGTGTATGTATGTATATGGAAGTCATAAGGTAAGCCCATCATATTGTTGTATATTGATGTACAATGACGGACTGTAGTCCAGACTGTAGTCCAGACCCAAACTGAGCACCCGAATTGAAGACGGACTCAAATGGACTGCAGCGTAGTGGACCTACTGCAAGTGGACAGTGAGTGAATAGAGGTCATGGCTTTGTAAGTGAATCTTGGCGTCCACCACATATATATCTTTTTTTTTTCAGGGTACAGGAGCTGTAGAGCTCTCCCGGAGCCCAAAAGCATAGTGATTAGGACTGGATAGCAGATCCTCTGGGAGGGAGGTGGCGGGAGGGAGAAAAAAAACAAAAACAAAACAAACTGAAAACCACAAACCTGTTTTCTTTGCTTTCCCCTCTGGCTGTCGGTGTGTGCGTTGCCGCGGACGGATGATGGATGCACACAAGGGAAAGTGTCTTGTGCAATACTCAGCTAATGAGACGTTTACTCGTAGGTGGACAAAAACAAAGAACGTCTTGTCCCCGAGCACATTCGCTAAAATGAGGCTCAAAAAAGTTTCCAGATCCAAAGTCAGCACCTGGATTAATACTCAACTGACCAAAACTCTATTATTAATGAGTTTACTTACATTTAATACCTGCAGAAAATCTGATCTGGTCACTAGTCTGTTAACAGTGTTCACATGCACAGGTAATCAGATAATGGAGAAATAAATCAGATAGTAATCAGATTTCTAGACCATTCTAGTTAAAGAAATCTGCATGTTTACATGATGACCTACATAATCTGATGACTACAGAAAATTAGATTTGGTCAGTCATCTATTAACAGTGTCAACATGCACTTCAGTAATCAGGTAAAGGTGAAATTCTAGGTTATCATAAATCAGGTAGTAATCAGATTTCTAGACCATTCCAATGAAAGAAATCAGAATTTCTAAATGACCACTTATGTAATCTGATGACAAAATCAGATTTGGTCAGTCATCTGTTAACAGTGTCAACATGCACAGGTGATCAGATAATGGTTAAATTCTTGGTTGACATAAATGATGTAGTAATCAGATTTTAAGGCCTTTCCAATTAAAGAAATCTGCAGGCTTAAATGACCACCTACATAATCTGATCACTGCAGAGAATCGGATTTGGTCAGTCGTCTTTTCACTGTGTTAGCCTACACTTGAGTAATCAGATAATGGAGAAATTCAGGGTTATCATAAATCAGGTAGTAATCTAATTTCTAGACCATTCCAGTTAAAGAAATTTTCATTCTTAAACAACCTCTTACATAATCTGATAACTGCAGAAAATCAACTTATCTAATAAAAATCAAATAAAGTTATAGAATAAGATTTTTTCATCTCTTTACCTGAAAATATGGACATACATCATCTAGAAGATGAAGAATAACCTCCAACAAGCGTCTCCGGTAGCTGCTGATTAGACCTGCACAACGTTCAGGAGGAATTCTGGACCATTTATTCAGCTCAGCCATGTTCTTCTTATGATGTCTGGTGTGAACAGTTCTCTTGATGTCATTCCACAGCATCTCTATTGGACTCAGGTCTGGACTCTGACTGGGCCGCTCTAAAAGGCGGGTTTTCTTTCTTTGAAGCCGTTCTGTAGATTTACTTCAGTGTTTAGGGTCATTATCCTGCTGCATCACCCAACTTCTACTGAGCTTCAGCTGGCGGACAGTCATCCTGACATTGTTTAGTAGGATACCTTGATAAACTTGAGAATTCATTTTCCCCTCAATGATGGCAAGCGTCAATGTGAACCTATAGATATCATAGAAGATCAGTTTTGGAGCAAAGATTGTTTAAAGGAGGATCATTTTGGACCCCTAGATGTAGCCTAGGGGTTGTTTTTTGTCGGGACTCAGCGAGTATTTACTAGAGATGGACCGATCAGAGGTTTTGAGGCCGATTCCAATCGCCGATCACCTTTCAGCACGATCGGCCGGTGGCCGATACTGATCAAGGGCAGGGTATATGCCACGGCAGGGCTACATGTAGTTATTAGCGCAAGCAAGTCATAAAACATGGTCTAAACTGGTTTATTACCATTTTTAATGAGCTCATATGAAACAGCATAATATTTTTAACTAAATTAACAGTAAATAAACAAAGTAACTAAAACAAATATCTCTCATACTGCAATCATTACATTTAGACCCTTAATTTAAAACTAAAAAAGCTAATTAAATAAATACAGTAAAAACTACAGTCATTAAACTCAGACTCTGTTAGTGTAATCTAAATCTGTAATCATTAAATGTAGAATATTGAATTACTGCTGCTGTTCTGTTCGTACCGGTCAGATCTGGTCTGTAGGTGTTCTGGGTTACTTGTTTTGTGTTAGCTGTGTGTGCTAGCTCTGCTGTTTACTGATACTCATTGTATTCAGCTGTGTGCAGTGCTGTATCAGATTAGTAGTTAAATATCTTTGTCTTGGTTCCCCAACGAGACCCCCACGCTGATTTTACTAATTTAAAAACGTCCTGGATGAGTCTGCGTCACATACGGTAACAAACTGCCAGACGGACGATGTTTTCTATCAGCGCATGCCGTTAACGTAAACTGTTCTCGCGAGGCCGCTGCTTTAGTCAGTCTGTGGTAAATACAAGGGTATGTGTTTCCACCTAGTGGTTCAGAGAGGAATTGCAGGGACCTGGCCGGAGGGGGTTTCAACGAAACGCTAGCTGGAAATACAGAAATTAGGCTCATTTGTTTAGCGCCATTGATCGGCTCTATATATATATATATATATATATATATATATATATATTTGATAGCGCCGAAACATGTGTATGCTATCCAGTTATTATTTTCGCGTACGAATCCATACGCCTGGAAAACGAGACCCGGTTGGAACATCTTGGTATCTTTTGGACAAAAACCTTCTCTAAATGAATGTAGTCCTGCCTAAACATAGAAACTATACCAGGTTTTCCATCTACCAATCTTCTGCCAATTTGGAAAAAAAATTAAATGAAAACTAAAATATCCTAAAAAGAAGTTATATGCTAGAACAAGATGGAGAAGTTAGAATTTTTTTTTTTAATAACAATGATATATCAAGTTGTAGGTCACATGATTCCATTGGAGTTACTAACTGTAAAATTCTGAAATTCCGAATCCATTTAACGAGGCCCTTCCAGGACTGTCTGAAGCGATTGTGCTGGTGGAACGAAGTTTAAGTTGTCTTCTTACCTAAAATTTTCATTTCACCTTTAATAGTACATGGAAGGTAGTAGAGGAATCTCTAATAAAAAACAGCTGAAGCTTCGTGAAGGTGGCCGTCGTCAGAGTGGCAAGGAGATTTCAGGCCTCATTAGGTGCCCCATTGCTCGTCCTGCTCGATGTATCTGAGCTGAACGGCCATAAAAAGATGGCAAATGACTGTAAAGATGATCTACTTAAAAAATGAGCTCTACATCTTACTTATTCCAGTGCAGCCCCTCATCATGGTGGCCTACATCATCTAAAGTTTCTGTAACTGTAGTGAACACTACCAGTCAAACGTTTTAGATACACTACCAGTCAAACGTTTTAGATACACTACCAGTCAAACGTTTTAGATCACTACCAGTCAAACGTTTTAGATCACTACCAGTCAAACGTTTTAGATCACTACCAGTCAAACGTTTTAGTACACTACCAGCCAAACGTTTTAGTACACTACCAGTCAAACGTTTTAGATACACTACCAGACAAACGTTTTAGTACACTACCAGTCAAATGTTTTAGATCACTACCAGTCAAACGTTTTAGATACACTACCAGTCAAACGTTTTAGTACACTACCAGTCAAACGTTTTAGATCACTACCAGTCAAACGTTTTAGATACACTACCAGTCAAACGTTTTAGATACACTACGAGTCAAACGTTTTAGATACACTACCAGTCAAACGTTTTAGATACATTACCAGTCAAACATTTTAGATACACTACCAGTCAAACGTTTTAGTACACTACCAGTGAAACGTTTTAGATACACTACCAGTCAAACGTTTTAGATACACTACCAGTCAAACGTTTTAGATCACTACCAGTCAAACGTTTTAGATCACTACCAGTCAAACGTTTTAGTACACTACCAGCCAAACGTTTTAGTACACTACCAGTCAAACGTTTTAGATACACTACCAGACAAACGTTTTAGTACACTACCAGACAAATGTTTTAGATACACTACAGTCAAACGTTTTAGATCACTACCAGTCAAACATTTTAGATACACTACCAGACAAACGTTTTAGTACACTACCAGTCAAACATTTTAGATACACTACCAGACAAACGTTTTAGATACACTACCAGTCAAACGTTTTAGATACGCTACCAGTCAAATGTTTTAGATACACTACAGTCAAACGTTTTAGATACACTACCAGTCAAACGTTTTAGATACACTACCAGTCAAACGTTTTAGTACACTACCAGACAAACGTTTTAGATACACTACCAGACAAACGTTTTAGATCACTACCAGTCAAACGTTTTAGATACACTACCAGTCAAACGTTTTAGATACACTACCAGCCAAACGTTTTAGATACACTACAAGCCAATCGTTTTAGTACACTACCAGTCAAACGTTTTAGATACACTACCAGTCAAACGTTTTAGATACACTACCAGTCAAACGTTTTAGATCACTACCAGTCAAACGTTTTAGATCACTACCAGTCAAACGTTTTAGATCACTACCAGTCAAACGTTTTAGTACACTACCAGCCAAACGTTTTAGTACACTACCAGTCAAACGTTTTAGATACACTACCAGACAAACGTTTTAGTACACTACCAGTCAAATGTTTTAGATCACTACCAGTCAAACGTTTTAGATACACTACCAGTCAAACGTTTTAGTACACTACCAGTCAAACGTTTTAGATCACTACCAGTCAAACGTTTTAGATACACTACCAGTCAAACGTTTTAGATACACTACGAGTCAAACGTTTTAGATACACTACCAGTCAAACGTTTTAGATACATTACCAGTCAAACATTTTAGATACACTACCAGTCAAACGTTTTAGTACACTACCAGTGAAACGTTTTAGATACACTACCAGTCAAATGTTTTAGATACACTACCAGTCAAACGTTTTAAACACTACCAGCCGAACGTTTTAGATACACTACCAGTCAAACGATTTAGTACACTACCAGCCAAACGTTTTAGATACACTACCAGACAAATGTTTTAGTACACTACCAGTCAAACGTTTTAGATACACTATCAGTCGTTCAAATCCTCATTAAATAGTACCAAGTATTTATATGATGTATATATGATACAAAACTAATCCGGGTCCAGCACATTTTGTGTTTTGTGCTTTCTGGACCTCAAGGTTCATGGTCTGTACCCAGCTGCCACCACAACAGACCACCAAAGATCATATATAAGGCACTATAGGAGGAAGACAGCTGGGCTGACCTCAAGCAATAAACCGCGAGAGCCCTGGTGGTTTTAGCCGCGATGCCGGGATCGCACTCAACACAGAACAGGGAACGTTTATTGCTGACATTATTTTCAGTGGGAAGCGAGTTGCCGGGTTTTAATATGAAAGAGTCGGTCGCGGCAGACGTGCGGGGTGGTGTAAAGTTCAAGCGCTTTCAAACTTCTGTGTGACGCACTTCAGCGAAGCCTCAGCGCCGGCGGTCGGAGAGAAGTAGGCATGCCTGGAAATTACTCTCGCTCCCCGAAGAGCCCTGACCGCTTCCTAGTCCAGCCGGTGAGTGCTGGGCGTAACGTGAGTGGTGTGAATGGGGGGTCTGAGCTGAAAGGGGTTTGGACTCTGAAGAAGTAGCTTGAGATCTAATCTATGTTTAAAAAAGAACCTGAAAAAGAAAATCCAAGCCTGGCCATGAGGTCATATACCACCACCGCACCTTCTCAAAGCTTTTCTGGTAAATATTCTACTTTGTACCGCGTCTACTTAAATTTGGGTTTGAGATTTCTGGGTACAGGTCTAGGGAAAACGAACACACCAGGCCTCATCTGAGACTCAAATGGTCAGCTTCCAAAAACATGGTCAGCCCTATTGAGCCCAACTGTTTTAGAACAGTTCAGTTGGTTTCCAGATTGAGGTAGATAGTGGTTAACCCATGGCCCAAAGATGGGGTATTCAGGGGTCTGTTGCTGAGTATCGAGAGAGTTCTTGCTTTATTGAGGGCTAACAAACAAAGTAGCATCTCATACCAGACTGGTCTCCTCTCTTCATTTAATGCCAAGAGAAGAAATTACAACACATGGCTAATAGACGTAGATCCCAGTCTGCCATCAGCGGCGAAGATATTCAGATTTATGACAGCCGTCAGTTGATGTTTCCTTAAATAAGCCCATATGGGTTTTATCTGGGCTTGTGGGGCCTTTTTGATTGGTTATACATGGGCCCCAGTTGGGTTATAACTTTGGGCCCCAGTTGGGTTATAAATTTGGGCCCCAGTTGGGTTATAACTTTGGGCCACTGTTGGGTTATAACTTTGGGCCCCAGTTGGGTTATAACTTTGGGCCTCAGTTGGGTTATAACTTTGGGCCTCAGTTGGGTTATAACTTTGGGCCTTAGTTGGGTTATAACTTTGGGCCCCAGTTGGGTTATAACTTTGGGCCTCAGTTGGATTATAACTTTGGGCCACTGTTGGGTTATAACTTTGGGCCCCAGTTGGGTTATAACTTTGGGCCACTATTGGGTTATAAATTTGGGCCTCAGTTGGGTTATAACTTTGGGCCACTGTTGGGTTATAACTTTGGGTCTCAGTTGGGTTATAACTTTGGGTCTCAGTTGGGTTATAACTTTGGGCCACTGTTGGGTTATAACTTTGGGCCACTGTTGGGTTATAACTTTGAGCCTCAGTTGGGTTATAACTTTGGGCCCCAGTTGGGCTACAATCAGTGGTCCCAGTTGGTTCATTTGGTGGACTACATTTAGTTTTCAGTCTGCAGTTAGGCTATCATGGGGGGGCAGCTGGGTTACAGTTAAGGGACCCAATTAGGTTACAGGTGCACCCCCAGTTTGGCCACTGCTGGAAGCCCCAGGTGGGTTTCCATCGTTGGGCCCAGTTAAGCTACAGCACCATTTGAGACACTGGCATGGGGCCCAGTTAGGGTACATTTGTGGTCCGAGTTGTGAGGCCAGTGGATGATTGTTCACATGGGCCCCACTTGCAGCCCAAATTGGCTTCATCAGTGGCCCCCATAGGCAAAAACACACACAAGGCCCATATAAAGCCAATGGACAAGTTGCAAACCCCAATTGTCAGCCATTCTTAACCCATGTGGGGCCACATGGACAGTTTGCCTGGGCTAGTACTATAAACAGTGCTTCCCTCATTCTTATTAAATTTGAGACACTGGAAACTAACAGGTCTTACTGAATTGATTTCTCGAATTGTGAGGACCCACGCTTGCTGTCTGTCATCTCACGCCACTGATGGTGGGGTGCACCTTTGGTTAGCCTGCTCTGTGACCTGTGACACTGTCAGTCACCTGCCTGCTGTGGATTGATAGGCAGGGAACAGGGGATAGGCACCAGCTCTTCATCACAAAGAGGTTTGGGCATTGACTTAATGATCTCTATTAATCAAGCGTCTGGCAGAGCAAAGCTGCTTCAGCCTCAATGACAACCCAGTGTTGTCCTACCTGCGACCCCCCCCTGCAGTGACACATACCTGCTGTCGGAGGTTGTACCGGTCACTCGGGCAGCCTGTTTTTTTTTTCGTGGTGGGTCTTCAATCAGCGACATTGGCCAGTTATAATAACCCTAACGCTACAAACAGGATTACGCTAATGGGGGCAGGATATATATAGGGGTTGGACAATGAAACTGAAACTGTGTATATTGACCCTGTGGAGCTCCTGACGGACAGTTCTGGTGGAAACAGGAGAGCTGAGGTGCAGCCGTGGTTTTATGTTTTTTGGATACAATCCGGGTTAGAACCCAACATCCCTTTCAGACAGCTTCCTCTTGCGTCCACAGTTAATCCTATTGGATGTGGTTGGTCCTTCTTGGTGGTCTGCTGATGTTACCCTGGATACCGTGGCTCTTGATACATCACAAAGACTTGCTGTCTTGGTCACAGATGCTCCAGCAAGACGTGCACCAACAGTTTGTCCTCTTTTGAACTCTGGTATGTCCCATAATGTTGTGTTATTGTAATATTTAGATCTAAACTGTGCTCTTACCTGCTCACTGAACTTCACACTCTGCTCTTACGGGTGCAACTAATGAAGATTGGCCACCAGACTGGTCCAGTTTAGCCATGAAACCTCCCACACTAAAATTACAGGTGTTTCAGTTTCATTGTCCAACCCATTTATATATGTAAAGCAGATTATTGGTGAGGATTTCCGAGTATTGAAATGTTAACCGAACCAGGGGAGTCTGTTCACGGCATGCTCCAGTTCATTGCATAATTGATTATTGATGGAATAATTAGCAGCAGAAGAACAGATACTTCAGTGAAAGAAAGCTGTAGGTCACGTTTGCTCGTGTTTCGTTTAGTTTCTTGTGGTATCTCCTGCTTTGCTGGACGGGGTTGGCTGTGATTGAAGCCATTAGCATTTACAGAGGCCAACTTGGCATCTGTAGCAACAAGCTGTATCAGGTGCCGCGTGCCATCTGGATTCCATCCAGGCCCTTTCGGCTCGCTACGTACTTCGGAGCATTCAGTAAAGCTGTGGAGGTAGGCGGGCATCCCGGCGATCCAGCCAAACCATCTCACCAACTTCTAATGCCAAGCACTCCTTCGTCTGAGAAGTAACTACTGTCCTCAGGGAGCATCTACTCACTGTCCACTGTATCAGCTCCACTGACCATACAGGACCTCCACTTACAGACTGTAGATCACCTGATTCTCTGTATACTTTATTACTCTGTTCTTTAATGATCAGGACCCCCACAGGACCACCACAGAGCAGATACTATTAGGGAGGTGGGTCATTCTCAGCAGTGCAGAGACACTGTGGTAGTGGACAGAGAATCTATCCAGACAGCAGTGTCCTGTGGGCGGCGTCCTGTGTCCACTGATGAAGAACTAAAGGAACATAAACTGTGCAGCAGCAGATGAGCTACTGTCTCTGACTTTACATCTACAAGGTGGACCAGCAAGTAGTAGGAGTGTCTAATAGAGTGGACAGTGAGTGGACACAGTGTTTAAACACTCCAGCAGTACCTGCTCTGTGGTGGTCCCCCTTTCACCAAACCTTAGTCTCGGCACACTGCAGTCAGACAAGTACCGTTCTCCTGGCAACCACCAAACCCAAACCATTCCATGAAACTCTCTACGCTCTGTTCTTGAGCTGATCTGAAGACCACATGAAGTTTGGAGGTCTGTAGTGATTGACTCTGTGATTGACTATGCTCCTCAGCATCCGCTGACCCGCTCTGTCATTGTACATGTTCTACCACTTGGTGTCTGAGTTGCTGTCGTTCTCAATCACTTCCACTTTGTTAGAACACCACTGACAGTCCACTGTGGAATATTTAGTAGTGAGGAAACTTCTCGACTGGATTTCACAGGTGGCGTCCTATCACGGTACCATGCTGGAGTTCACTGAGCTCCTGAGAGAGACCCATTCTTTACTAATGTGTGTAGAACCAGTCTGCAGGACTAGGTACTTGGTGCCATGCCGTTCTCTCTCCGAGCGACAGGTGCCGGTGAAAGCTCGGCAGGTTCGCCGGAGCAGCTCTTCTTTTCTCCCACGTCTCTCTAAGCCTGTGTACTTCTTAGTCGGCCCTCGAACAGTCTCTTAGCGCGAAGCTGAATAAGCTCTCCAGCGCAGTGCGAAATTGAAGGCCTGAGAAGTGGGGTTTAGATACATAAGCCCCCAAACCTTCCAATTACCTGTCGGAATCAGGTGCATTAACAGATTCATGAGGCCAGGATTTGGTGGCTAGGATTTAGGGGGGATTGCCGGGCCTGATTGGATTGGTAACCTCGCAGAAAAAGCGCTGAGGTGTCACGGAGGCAGATTAGAGCGAGGCGGCCCCCCGATTCAAACAGCTGCCAGTTCTCCCAGCGCTGCAGGGACTCCGTGGTCATGAATGATTTAGCGATGTTTGCATTCGGAGACTGGAGCAGCGAATCAAATCCCAGTTGAAGGCACTTCCTTATGCACATGTTTTGTTTGATTACTTTTGTTTAATTTTAGATTTTGTTTGTTGGACAGTTGCGAGGAACTCCAATATTGCTGGAGGTACATCTAACAGGACGGTTGCATGTGTGTTGCTTGGCCCACAGGGAGATATATGAGCTTCTCAAGCTGCATTCAGTAATTTCAAACCCACAGCCCGGAGGTGGAGCTTCATGTTGTCCTCAAGCCCAAATATGAAAGTACTGATGAGGACAGTGTTGGTGGATCTACCAGGGTCTTCCAGGTGGTTGTTAGAAGCTCCATTGTCTTTGTCTGGTCTCATCCTTCCATGACCACAGGTGTACAAAACCAAGCAGCTAGTCATGCAGACTGCTTCTGCACTTATTAGTTAAGAGTGGGTCGCTCTCAGGAGCTCAGTGAACTCCAGCGTGGTACCGTGATAGGACGCCACCTGTGGAACAAGTCCAGTGGTGAAGTTTCCTCACTACTAAATATTCCACAGTGGACTGTCAGTGGTGTTCTAACAAAGTGGAAGTGATTGAGAACGACAGCAACTCAGACACCAAGTGGTAGAACACGTACAATGACAGAGTGGGTCAGCGGATGCTGAGGAGCATAGTGCACAGAGGTCACCAACTTTCTACAGAGACCTTCACCACAGACCTCCAAACTTCATGTGGTCTTCAGATCAGCTCAACAACAGAGTGTACTAACCAGTACACCACCGTACTAACCACTACACCACTGTACTGACCACTACACTACCATACTAACCACTACACCACCATACTAACCACTACACCACCATACTAACCACTACACCTCCGTACTAAACACTACACCACCGTACTAACCACTACACCACCGTACTAACCACTACACCTCCGTACTAACCACTACACCACCGTACTAACCACTACACCACCGTACTAACCATTACACCACCATACTAACCATTACACCACCATACTAACCACTACACCACCATACTAACCACTACACCACCATACTAACCACTACACCACCATACTAACCACTACACCACCATACTAACCACTACACCACTTTACTAACCACTACACCACCATACTAACCACTACACCACCGTACTAACCACTACACCACCGTACTAACCGCTACACCACCGTACTGACCGCTACACCACCGTACTAAACACTACACCACCGTACTAACCACTACACCACCATACTAACCACTACACCACCGTACTAACCACTACACCACCGTACTAACCACTACACCACCGTACTAACCATTACACCACCGTACTAACCACTACACCACCATACTAACCATTACACCACCATACTAACCACTACACCACCATACTAACCATTACACCACCATACTAACCACTACACCACCATACTAACCACTACACCACTTTACTTACCACTACACCACCATACTAACCACTACACCACCGTACTAACCACTACACCACCGTACTAACCGCTACACCACCGTACTGACCACTACACCACCGTACTAAACACTACACCACCGTACTAACCACTACACCACCATACTAACCACTTCACCACCGTACTAACCACTACACCACCGTACTAACCACTACACCACCGTACTAACCGCTACACCACCGTACTGACCGCTACACCACCGTACTAAACACTACACCACCGTACTAACCACTACACCACCGTAATAACCACTACACCACATTAACCACTAAACCACCATCCTAACCACTACACCACCATACTAACCATTACACCACCATCCTAACCACTACACCACCATACTAACCACTACAACACCATACTAACCACTACACCACCGTACTAACCACTACACCACCGTACTAACCACTACACCACCATACTGACCACTACACCTCCGTACTAACCACTAAACCACCATCCTAACCACTACACCACCATATTAACCATTACACCACCATCCTAACCACTACACCACCATACTAACCACTACAACACCTTGTTCAAACAATAAGAAAAATGTATCGATTTTCATTTACATTTATATACCACATACACCACCATACTAACCACTACACCACCATACTGACCACTACACCTCCGTACTAACCACTACACCACCATACTAACCACTACACCACCGTACTAACCACTACACCTCCGTACTAACCACTACACCACCGTACTAACCACTACACCACCGTACTAACCATTACACCACCGTACTAACCACTACACCACCGTACTAACCACTACACCACCATACTGACCACTACACCTCCGTACTAACCACTACACCACCATACTAACCACTACACCACTTTACTAACCACTACACCACCATACTAACCACTACACCACCGTACTAACCACTACACCACCGTACTAACCGCTACACCACCGTACTGACCACTACACCACCGTACTAACCACTACACCACCGTACTAACCACTACACCACCGTACTAACCATTACACCACCGTACTAACCACTACACCACCATACTAACCATTACACCACCATACTAACCACTACACCACCATACTAACCACTACACCACTTTACTAACCACTACACCACCATACTAACCACTACACCACCGTACTAACCACTACACCACCGTACTAACCGCTACACCACCGTACTGACCACTACACCACCGTACTAAACACTACACCACCGTACTAACCACTACACCACCATACTAACCACTAAAACAATAAGAAAAATGTATTGATTTTCATTTACATTTATATATATATATATATATATATATATATATATATATATATATATATATGTATATATATATATATAGAGAGAGAGAGAGAGAGAGAGAGAGAGATGTAAGCTGATTGAGGTACAGTTCTGTGGCCTCCAGCCAGCGACAAGCTTCCAACACAACATGCTGTGGAACGCGTGGCTCAGAGGAAATAAGCGGTTGTAGTCGAAGTTGCTTGGCGTCGGTTCCTCGTTCTCGTGTGTTGGGCTGTGATCTGCTTGCTTGCGTCCGCTCGGCTTTCCTACTCGGGCATGTTTGAGGTTTGTTTGCTGGGGATTCTGACGGTCTGTCCGCGTAGTTATTATTCACCGCTAATAGCTTAGCGCTCACTTATCGCATGCGCGCAATCATGGAAGTGTAAGTACAGAGCGGGTGGGGTGGGGGGCGGGGGGAGCTGCGAGCTTGTGACAGGATCATCGCCATCGGGCCTAATTTGTGGATAATTGCAGCGTATAATGAGAACAAAGACTCCCAGCCATGTCAGCACAAGTGTCAGTGAAATTGCAGCCATTAGGAGAAACGAAACATGGAAATTAACGACATTCCTCCTTTTAATTTACATCTTTATCTGCCAGCGCCGTCCGCAGCGGCGTTCCCGTCTCATCCTCGGAGAAGAGAGCCCACCAGAGGTGGCTGAACCTTTCATTAGAGCGTAGAAGACGGGCATCGCTCGCTGTGCAGCTGCCCTGGGAGCCAGCACAGTCATTAGAGCCGGAGGGGTTTAAAGGCTGGTGTGTGTGGAAGTGTGGGGTGATGTTCTGGAGCTGCTCTGTGGTAGGGGGGGCTCTGGTACTGGGAGCTCAGGGGTCCGTAGAGGTCCTGTAGAGTTTAGTCAGTTACCAGTGTCTTCTTTCATCACCAGTACTGATACATCTCCTGACAGACGACTGGCGAGCGTAACCGTACACACACACACACTACTAAACACACACACTAGGGGGCAGTGAAACACCCACACACACACACACACACACACATTACTAAACACACACACTAGGGGGCAGTGAAACACACACATACACACACACATTACTAAACACACACACTGGGGGGCAGTGTAACACCCACACACACACACACACACACTACTAAACACACACACTAGGGGGCAGTGAAACACCCAAATACACAGACACACATACACACTAGTGAACACACACTAGGGAGCAAAGAAACACCTGCATGCACACACAAATACACTAGTGAACACACACACTAGGGGGCAGTGAAACACCCACACACACACACTAGTGAACACACACTACAGAGCAGAGGAACACCTGCATACACACACATACACACTAGTGAACACATACACACACACTAGTGAACAAACTAGGGGGCAGTGTAACACCAACATACACACAAACTATTGAGCACACATACTAGGGAGCAGAGTAACACCTGCATACACACACACACATACACACTAGAGAACACACACACACACACACTAGTGAACAAACTAGGTGGCAGTGTAACACCAACATATACACAAACTAGTGAGCACACATACTAGGGAGCAGAGAAACAACTACATACACACACACACACACACACACACAAACACACACTAATGAACACACACACACATACACAAACACACACTAATGAACACACACACTAGGGAACACACGCACACAAGGGAGCAGTGAAACACCTGCAAACACACACACACACACTCATACTAGGGGGCAGATAAACACCCACATACACACACTAGTGAACACATACACTAGGGGGCAGATTAACACACACATACACACACACTAGCGAACATACACACACTAGGGGGCAGATAAACACCCACATACACACACAAACTAGTTAACACACACACTAGGGGGCAGATAAACACCCACATACACACACACACACACACACACTAGTGAACACACACACACACTAGGGAGCAGATAAACACCCACATACACACACACACTAGTGAACACACACTAGAGAGCAGAGTAACACCCACATACACACACACACACACTAGTGAGCACACACACACTAGGGAGCAGATAAACACCCACATACACACTCACACTAGTGAACACAGACACTAGGGGGTAGTAAAACACCCACATACACACACACTAGCGAAGCAAATAAACACCCACATACACACACACTAGCGAACATACACACTAGGGAGCAGATAAACACCCACATACACACACACTAGCGAACATACACACTAGGGAGCAGAGTAACACCCACATACACACATACACACTAGTGAACACACACATACTAGTGGGCAGATAAACACCCACATACACACACAAACTAGTTAACACACACACTAGGGGGCAGATAAACACCCACAAACACACACACACACACACACACTAGTGAACACACACACACTAGGGGGCAGATAAACACCCACAAACACACACACACACACACACACTAGTGAACACACACACACTAGGGAGCAGATAAACACCCACATACACACACACACTAGTGAACACACACTAGAGAGCAGAGTAACACCCACATACCCACACACACACTAGTGAACACACACACACTAGAGGCAGATAAATACCCACACACACACACACACTACTGAACACACACACTAGGGAGCAGATAAACACCCACATACACACTCACACTAGTGAACACAGACACTAGGGGGTAGTAAAACACCCACATACACACACACTAGCGAACATACACACTAGGGAGCAGATAAACACCCACATACACACTCACACTAGTGAGTATACTTGCCCAGAGTCACCACAGTACCTGGTGAGCAGTTGGTTGTGTCATTCAAGGGCACATCAGTCGTGTCCTGTTGGTCCAGAGGATTGAATCTTCAGCCCCCGACTGCCTCCAGTCGCCCCCAGTCACCCAAGTTTCCAAGCAACCAACGTTGAAGTCGTCACAGCGTCAAGCCCGCCTTAGTTATTCGCTCTGGTGTTAATTACTCGTGCAAATACAGTGTTACTCGTGGCCGGACTGTAACATTTCCGAACATCCTGAGATGGGGTTGAGGTTTCTCCTCTGCAGGGGACTGAAGACGGCTCGCTGTGGCACCTGGTCGGCGTCGGCCTGGCGCACCTCGGAGAAATGTCAGCTTACATAACGGAGCTCTGAGTTATCAGCTCCCCAAACTTTCCTACTCGGGAGCGGGAGGGCAGCCCTGACGCCCAGACATTTCACTGAAGCTCATATCAGACCGGTGGAAACCGGCAAAGGGCAGCTCTTAAATTATGATGTGAGGAACACATTAAAAAGTAAAAGACACAAGGACACAAGGTCGTCCCCACATTCCGTACCGTGTCAATTCATTTATCAAACCTCCAGCGAGTCGCTCTCTGGGACGTAAAGTCTGACGCCTGTGGGTTCCTGATGCTCTCTGTGGTCGTCTGAGCTAATACTGATACTGAAGGCCTGAAAATGCAGTGCTACTAATCATGTAGCTACTAGGTAGTTACTATGTAGTTACTATGAATTAATGGCATGAAACAGCTGACCCTAACCCTGAGAAGCTCCTGTGTAGTTAGGTAGGTCTGTTTTCGTGTTTTTATTAAAAATGAAATACAGATATATGCTGTATTTTCAATTTTCAACGTACAAACTATCTCCAAAGAGGCAGCTTTACATGGGAGGCCAAAAAACGCCTACACTTTCAATGTAAGTCTATGGAACCGGAATTCTTTCTAAGCTATTTTTTAGCATTTCTATTGGTCCATTGTTCATGAATTTGGTGCATAATGTAAACGGCAGCTGTTGGGTTTGAACGATGCATAAAAATAAAAATCGGCAAAAAAACACCTACACTTTCAATGTAAGCCTATGGAGCCAGAAATATTTCTTAGCTATTTTGGAGCATTTCTATTGGTCCATTCACTGTGAATTTCTCAAACAGTGTAAACGGTAGCCATTGGGTTTGAACGCTGCATTAAAAAAAATTCGCCAAAAAAACGCCTACACTTTCAATGTAAGTCTATGGAACTGGAAATCTTTCTAAGCTATTTTGAAGCATTTCTATTGGTCCATTCACCGTGAATTTGATGCACAATGTAAACAGCAGCTGTTGGGTTTGAAAGACGCATAAAAATAAAAATCACCAAAAACTGTCTTCACTTTCAATGTAAGTCTATGGAACCGGAAATCTTTCTAAGCTATTTTGGAGCATTTCTATTGGTCCATTCACCGTGAATTTCTCACACAGTGTAAACGGCAGCTATCGGGTTCTAACGATGCCTAAAAATAAAAACCGCCAAAAAACACCTAAACTTGTAATGTAAGTCTATGGAACCAGAAATCTTTCTAAGCTATTTTGTAGCATTTCTATTGATCCATTCACCCTGAATGTGGTGCACAACGTAAACGGCAGCTGTTGGGTTTGAACGATGCATAAAAATAAAAATGAAGGTAGTTTGTGTTTTTTTATATATATTTACAGCACGAGGACTAATTTGTTATATTACTGTATACGTGTCAGATTGATGTGCAGCCTTTGGCACCTGCGCAGTTAATCACCTTATTGACTGGTGTAATTCTGCCTCATTCAGCTGGAATATCCGGGCGCCGTGGAGACACAGGGGCGTCGGGCCTGTTTTACATGTTGACCAGTCAGCGTTTTACATCCTCGTGCGACGCTTCCGCTTCTATTACTTACTGTTCCTGGATTCATTTGCATTTATATGCCTTTATTGGTCAGGGGGTTATTCATTCATTAACATACGCCCCGATGTGACTGGCATATGTTAGCAGCCAACCAGGCGCTAATAATGACTTCCAGGCTCCGCGGGCACGCGCTCACCAGCGTGAAAGTTTCTGCATGGGCTTCTCTTGGCGAGGTGGTTCAACACACGATGCAAACGTAGGAGAGAGTCAATAGGATATAACCCTTCAACACACAGCAATCAGAGTCCACAGGTTTGGATAATATATTAGTTAGATTCTTAGAAAACCTGGAAATGAGCCTGGAAGATGCAATACAAGCACAATGAGGACAATCAAAACGAAAAAAAAAACGATTCTCTGTTCGGGTTGGGAGTCGGATTCTGGTTGGGAGACTGATTCGGGTTGGGAGTCGGATTCGGGTTGAGAGTCGGATTCAGGTTGAGAGTCTGATTCGGGTTGAGAGTCTGATTCGGGTTGGGAGACTGATTCGGGTTGGGAGACTGATTCGGGTTGGGGGTCGGATTCGGGTTTAGAGTCGGATTCGGGTTGAGAGTCGGATTGGGGTTGAGAGTCGGATTCGGGTTGGGAGACTGATTCGGGTTGGGAGTCGGATTCTGGTTGGGAGTTGGATTTGAGGTTGGGAGTCGGATTCAGGTTTAGGAGTCGGATTCGGGTTGAGAGTCGGATTCGGGTTGAGAGTCGGATTCTGGTTGGGGTCGGATTCGGGTTGGGAGACTGATTCGGGTTGGGAGACTGATTCGGGTTGAGAGTCGGATTCGGGTTGGTAGTCGGATTCGGGTTGGGAGACTGATTCGGGTTGGGAGACTGATTCGGGTTTAGAGTCGGATTCGGGTTGGGAGTCGGATTCGGGTTGAGAGTCGGATTCGGGTTGAGAGTCGGATTCGGGTTGGGAGTCGGATTCGGGTTGAGAGTCGGATTCGGGTTGAGAGTCGGATTCGGGTTGGGAGACTGATTCGGGTTGGGAGTCGGATTCTGGTTGGGAGTTGGATTTGAGGTTGGGAGTCGGATTCAGGTTTAGGAGTCGGATATGGGTTGGGAGTCGGATTCGGGTTGAGAGTCGGATTCGGGTTGAGAGTCGGATTCGGGTTGAGGTCGGATTCTGATTGGGAGACTGATTCGGGTTGGGAGTCGGATTTGGTTTAGGAGTCGGATACAGGTTTAGGAGTCGGATACAGGTTTAGGAGTTGGATTGGGAGTCGGATTCGAGTAGAGAGTCGGATTGGGGTTGAGAGTCGGATTCGGGTTAAGAGTCGGATTCGGGTTGAGAGTCGGATTCGGGTTGGGAGACTGATTCGGGTTGGGAGTCGGATTCGGGTTTAGAGTCGGATTCGGGTTGAGAGTCGGATTGGGGTTGAGGTCGGAATCCGACTCCTAAACCTGAATCCGACTCCCAACCTCAAATCCAACTCCCAACCAGAATCCGACTCCCAACCCGAATCAGTCTCCCAACCCGAATCCGACTCTCAACCCCAATCCGACTCTCAACCAGAATCCGACTCCCTACCTGAATCAGTCTCCCAACCCGAATCCAACTCCCAACCCGAATCCGACTCCCAACCTCAAATCCAACTCCCAACCAGAATCCGACTCCCAACCCGAATCAGTCTCCCAACCCGAATCCGACTCTCAACCCCAATCCGACTCTCAACCAGAATCCGACTCCCAACCCGAATCAGTCTCCCAACCCGAATCCAACTCCCAACCCGAATCCGACTCCCGACTCTCTACTCGAATCCGACTCCCAATCCGACTCCTAAACCTGTATCCGACTCCTAAACCTGTATCCGACTCCCAACCAGAATCCGACCCCAACCAGAATCCGACTCTCAACCCTGAATCCGACTCCTAAACCTGAATCTGACTCTCAACCTCAAATCCAACTCCCAACCAGAATCCGACTCCCAACCCGAATCAGTCTCCCAACCCGAATCCGACTCTCAACCCCAATCCGACTCTCAACCCGAATCCGACTCCCAACCCGAATCTGTCTTCCAACCTCAAATCCAACTCCCAACCCGAATCCGACTCCCAACCCGAATCCGACTCTTAACCCGAATCCGACTCTCAACCCCAATCCGACTCTCAACCCCAATCCGACTCTCTACTCGAATCCGACTCCCAATCCGACTCCTAAACCTGTATCCGTCTCCTAAACCAAATCCGACTCCTAAACCTGAATCCGACTCCCAACCCGAATCAGTCTCCCAACCAGAATCCGACCTCAACCCGAATCCGACCCCAACCAGAATCCGACTCCCAACCAGAATCCGACTCTCAACCCGAATCCGACTCTCAACCAGAATCCGACTCCCTACCCGAATCAGTCTCCCAACCCGAATCCAACTCCCAACCCGAATCCGACTCCCAACCCCAATCCGACTCTCTACTCGAATCCGACTCCCTACCCGAATCAGTCTCCCAACCCGAATCCGACTCTCAACCCGAATCCGACCCCCAACCCGAATCCGACCCCCAACCCGAATCAGCCTCCCAACACGAATCACCTAAACCTGTATCCGACTCCTAAACCTGTATCGGACTCCTAAACCAAATCCAACTTCTAAACCTGAATCCGACTCCCAACCCGAATCAGTCTCCCAATCAGAATCCGACTCTCTACTCGAATCCGACTCTCAACCCGAATCCGACTCTCAACCCGAATCCGACTCCCAACCCATATCCGACTCCTAAACCTGAATCCGACTCCCAACCTCAAATCCAACTCCCAACCAGAATCCGACTCCCAACCCGAATCAGTCTCCCAACCCGAATCCGACTCTCAACCCGAATCCGGCTCTCAACCCGAATCCGACCCCCAACCCGAATCAGTCTCCCAACCCGAATCACTCTCCCAACCCGAATCCGACTCTCAACCCGAATCCGACTCTCAACCAGAATCCGACTCTCAACCCGAATCCGACTCCCAACCCTGAATCCGACTCCTAAACCTGAATCCAACTCCCAACCTCAAATCCAACTCCCAACCAGAATCCGACTCCCAACCCGAATCAGTCTCCCAACCCGAATCCGACTCTCAACCCCAATCCGACTCTCAACCGGATTCTGGTTGGGAGTCGGATTCGGGTTGGGGGTCGGATTCGGGTTGAGAGTCGGATTCGGGTTGGGAGACTGATTCGGGTTGGGAGTTGGATTCTGGTTGGGAGTTGGATTTGAGGTTGGGAGTCGGATTCAGGTTTAGGAGTCGGATATGGGTTGGGAGTCGGATTCGGGTTGGGGTCGGATTCGGGTTGAGGTCGGATTTTGATTGGGAGACTGATTCGGGTTGGGAGTCGGATTCAGGTTTAGAAGTCGGATTTTGTTTAGGAGTCGGATACAGGTTTAGGAGTCGGATACAGGTTTAGGAGTTGGATTGGGAGTCGGATTCGAGTAGAGAGTCGGATTGGGGTTGAGAGTCGGATTCGGGTTGAGAGTCGGATTCGGGTTGAGAGTCGGATTCGGGTTGGGAGACTGATTCGGTTTGGGAGTCGGATTCTGGTTGGGAGTCGGATTCTGGTTGGGAGTCGGATTCTGGTTGGGGTCAGATTTGGGCTGAGGTAGGATTCTGGTTGAGAATCGGATTCGGGTTGGGAGACTGATTCGGGTTGGAAGTCGGATTCTGGTTGGGAGTTGAATTTGAGGTTGGGAGTCGGATTCAGGTTTAGGAGTCGGATATGGGTTGGGAGTCGGATTCGGGTTGATAGTCGGATTCGGGTTGAGAGTCGGATTCTGGTTGGGAGTCGGATTCTGGTTGGGAGTCGGATTCTGGTTGGGGTCAGATTTGGGCTGAGGTAGGATTCTGGTTGGGAGACTGATTGGGTTGGGAGTCGCATTCAGGTTGAGAGTCGGATTCTGGTTGGGAGTCGGATTCGGGTTAAGAGTCGAAAATTCTGGTTGAGAGTCGGATTCGGGTTGGGAGACTGATTCGGGTTAGGAGTCGGATTCAGGTTTAGGAGTCGGATTTGGTTTAGGAGTCGGATTCTGGTTGGGAGTCGGATTCTGGTTGGGAGTCGGTTTCTGGTTGGCAGTTGGATTCTGTTTTGGAGTCGGATTCTGGTTGGGAGTCGGATTCTGGTTGGGAGTCGGATTCGGGTTGGGAGTCGAATTTGGGTTGAGAGTCGAATTTGGGTTGAGAGTCGGATTTGGGTTGGGAGTCGGATTTGGGTTGGAAGTCGGATTTGGGTTGGAAGTCGGATTTGGGTTGGAAGTCGGATTCGGGTTGGAAGTCAGATTCGGGTTGGGAGTTGGGAATGGAAATGCTCCGAAATAGCTTGGGAAAAATTCTGGTTCCGTTGACTTCCATTGAAAGGAGAGTAGGTTTTTGGTCTCTTTTGTAAAGTTGCAGTTTTGGAGATGCTCGTTTTGCATTGGACAGCGACGATATATATATTTTTAATTGCTCGGTGAGTTTCATTGTACGTTGGGGACGTGATTTAGAGCTTGGCTCAACTAAACCGCTGCAGTTGGTTTAAAATCATTTGTAATTTTGTATTTATACAACATTTTTTTTTTTTTTTCAGTGTGTTGACTTTTATGGTCAAGTCAACTTCATAATGAATAAAGAAATAAACCGAGCCTAAAATCAGACAGAAGCTCACATGTTTGAGACCAACCGGAGCCGTAGATCTGCCGACGGCCAGCCTTGGCGCTCAAAGCAACAGCCTTCTGGGCGGCGTCCTAGAATCCGTGACCATCTGTTGAAGGAACCGTAGGACAACAATGGCAGCCCCTGCTGGTGCATTCCTGTTAGTCTTGTTAGACTGTGAGCTTCATTCCTGACGAGAGGAACCTTCTGGCACTGCGTCCTCTCTGCTGTGTCCTCTGCACGACTCTCTTCCCCAGCGTTTCAAAGATGGCCAATCCCTCTGATGAGGCTCTGGGAGGTCTAATCTTTGTTATTTCTCCAGCCAGAGTTAAGATATTGTTGTAATAGGGCACGTAGGGAGTCCACCCGTCTTTCAACTCCTCTACATTTTACCTCTATTATCGTTTACAAAGCAGCCAGAGAGTAACTCACCAATCTGGGAGGCGACCAAAGGGCCCGCTATGCTAATTGGTTTTAGTGGCGTTTGATTCGGGTTAGCCAGCCTTTCATCCGGCTCATCTCAAATGGAGCACACGGACGACCGCCGCTGGCTCCACGGTGGAACGGCGGATGGGTTCGCAATGCCAGGACGCCGCAAAGCCTGGCACCGAGCGCTGGACCTGCATTCAACCCGCCCCATATTTTTATTTCTTTACTTCTTTCAGCTCAAGCGATGGAGCGGCTGCAGTGTCTTTGATCTTTCTTAGGTTCTTGGTGGTTTTCATACTCGTTGGCTTGGCCAACGTCCTCGATTGCTCCACAGTTGAACCCCATTGAACGATTTCTCCACCACGCTCATCACTTTTCTACACTTGACTTATGATGGTTTATTGTGATTGAACAGACCCCGGGAGGGGCCTTGAGACCATGCCCACTTTGGTTCTCACACTGTACAGGTGCCCTCTTGGTTGACTTTTGGCTCTTGGTTGGCGGCCCAGCTCAGTTTTGGACCAGGAGTAAAGCCTTGAGCTCCATTTGGCAAACATGAGATCTATAGTAAGTAATTGTGCCAATAGTTTTTAGTTTGTAATTCAAATCCTGACCGGAGCTCTTAAATAGAGTTGCAATCACATTCGTTGACCAATTTGGAGTGAACAAACAGTGGTTTCGTCAAGTGGATCAAACTGGCCAAGTTCCACCGAACAGCAAGACATGTGTTGTTGTTTGGTTGGTTGCCCAAAAAGGGATGGAAAAAACAAAATGACCTTCATTTTTTATAGACCGCCATCGTTAAAGATCCCCTTTGAGGCAAAACACACATTTATGTTCACTTTGAAAAGCAGCGAGACTGCAGTTCGACCCTGGCCTGTAATGATTGGGTGTATTAGAGCAGAACTTTGATGTAAACCATTGATCTTGATAATATTCCCATTCAGTTCATACGGGGAATACTGTATTAGTCCTACAGAGATATGTATTCTTTCACATAGATACTGGTTTTAGCACAAGGCCACTGTATCTTTGACCATTTATTTGGATCTATGGTAAAGAAACCTCTCGCTATTGGTAAGAGTTAGATTATAGTTATAGTTATTATACAACAATCTGCTGGTAAACCATTAAAACAACTGAAGAGGGCACGTCAGACTTTGTTATTACATATGTGCTTACATACATATAATACATATTGGATATATTATTACATATAGGTACCTAAATTTGTATATAATACATGTAGGAGATTATTATTATATTTAAGTAGTTATATGTTTCTAATACATGTAGGGCATTGTTATATATATATATATAATGGGGTATATTATTACATATAGGTACTTAGAAATGTATATAATACACATTGGACATTATTATTATATTAAAGTACCTACATGTATATAAAACACATAGGACAATGTTATTGCATTAATAAATATATCTGTATATAATTCATGTAAGACATTGTTAGATATTGCTATTTAGAAGCATATAAAACACATAATATATTATTATTCTTATTATATAGATATCATATAGATTCTTAAATGTATATAACACATAAATGGGACATTATTATCATATTTAGGCACTTATATGTATATAAAACACGTAGGACATATTATATTTAGGCATTAATATGTTTGTAATACATGTATTATGTTAAACTTATGTATATTTAATTTATATAGAAAATTATTATTAGATATTGGTAATTATAAATATATTATAAAACGCTGGATATTATTACCTATGTACTTACATTCATATAGGCTAATACATGTGTGCTATATTATTACATATGGGAATTTATAATAAGAATAATAATAAGTTCAATTTATATAAGCGCCTTTCTCATACCCAAGGATGCTTTAACATTCATTTATATGTTTATACTACACATAGAGCATTATTATTAGATATAGGTATTTATAAGTATATAAAGCGCATAGGATATCATTGCCCATATGTACTTACAGTCATATGATACATGTGGGATAGATTATAGATTATATATATATATATATATAATATGTATATTTATGTATGTTATTGTTAGATTTGGTATTTATAATTATATTAAACACAAAGGATATTATCACCTATATGTACTTACGATTATATATGTGCGGCCTATTTTTCCATATTTTTACATATATACTTTAAAATGTATATAATACAGATTGGACATTATTACTATATTTAGGTACTTACATGTATGTAATACTTGTAGAACATTGTATATATATATATATATATATATATATATATATATATATATATATATATATATATATATATATATATATATATATACATACAAGTACATAAAACAGGATATTATTATTACCTATATACTTACATTCATATAACACATGTGGGCTATATACATATTCATATTGGAATGTATACACATATGATATTATTAGTATTATTAGATATTGGTATTTATTGTATATATATATATATATATATATATATATATATATATATATATATATATATATATATATATATATATATATATATATATATCTTACACATATCAGCGCTGTTGTTGGCTACCCTTGTATATAAGTGTGATCTTCGATGGCTCACTGATGAAGTCTATTAACAGGCTGTTCTAATTACTCTGAAGCAGAAGGATAAACTTTACACGGTCCAGATATCCAGAGCATGTCTTCATCAGCACTTCTCTATTGATCGGCTGTCCTAAAGTAATCTCTGTTAGATGCACTTTCCATGGCAGCTCTACAATCCCTCTCTCTCAGGCTACTGTTACTGTATTGGCTGGATGCTAGAAGTGGTATTGAATACAGTTACTCACATACGAATGTTTGATAGGCTGATAAAAACAGCTTGGACTCCATGTTGGAGTGATTGGACAGATCAATATAGTTAATGTGTTGGCTGAGAATGAACTCGGCTATTCTGTAATTCAGTGATGGGCTGTTGCGTCGCGCCTAAGTGCTGCTTTTTGTTAGTCCATCTTCACGATATGATGTCCTGCCTTTGTGGGGAGACTAGAGAAAAACAGGACTAGCCTACAAGAGCAAGAACATACTCCCGATTGTCCTCCAACTGGTAAATATATGTACTTACTTATGTATATACCACACATAGGACATTATTATTACATATAATCTCTCCACACGGTTTAGGAGAGTGTTTGACCATCCAGAAGACCATCTGTGAGGTCAGACACTGGTGTTGGACGAGAAGGACTGGCTCACAGTCTCCGCTCTAATTCATCCCAAAGGTGTTCTATCAGGTTGAGGTCAGGACTCTGTGCAGGCCAGTCAAGTTCTTCTACACCAAACTCCTCCTCCATGTCTTTATGAAGCTTGCTCTGTGCACTGGTGGGCGGCCATATTGGACAGGAAGGGGCCATCCCCAAACTGACCCAACAAAATATCTTGGTCTCCTTTCTCTGGAACTGAGGGTCCGAGCCCACCTCCTGAAAAACTACCCCACACCATAATCCCCCCCCCCCCCCCACCCCCCCCCCCACCAAACTTTACACTTGCAGTCAGACAAGTACCGTTCCTTGGCAACCACTAAACCAAGACTTGTCCATCTGATTGCCAGATGGAGAAGCGTGATTGGTCACTCCAGAGAACATGTCTCCGCTGCTCTAGAGTCCAAGTGGCATTGTTCTTGGTGATGTAAGGCTTAGGTACAGCTGCTCGGCCATGGAGACCCATTCCATGAAGCTCTCTACGCTCTGTTCTTGAGCTGATCTGAAGACCACATGAAGTTTGGAGGTCTGTAGTGATTGACTCTGTAGAAAGTTGGTGACCTCTGTGCACTATGCTCTTCAGCATCCGCTGACCCCCTCTGTCATTGTAGGTGTTCTACCACTTGGTGGCGGAGTTGCTGTCGTTCTCAATCACTTCCACTTTGTTAGAACACCACTGACAGTCCACTGTGGAATATTTAGTAGTGAGGAAACTTCACCACTGGACTTGTTGAACAGGTGGCGTCCTATCACGGTACCACGCTGGAGTTCACTGAGCTCCTGAGAGAGAACCACTCTTTACTAATGTGTGTAGAAGCAGTCTGCATGACTAGGTACTGGTTTTATACACCTGTGGCCATGGAAGTGATTGGAACACCTGAGTGAAGACTTTTTCAATATAAATAAAATATTGAAGATCCCCTTTGAGGCAAAACACAGATATTTATGTTGATCTTAAAAAGAAGCGAGACTGCAGCTCGACCCTGACCTGTAATGATTGGTTGTATTAGAGCAGAACTTTGAGGTAAACCATTGATCTTGATAATATTCCCATTCAGCTCATACGGGGAATACTGTATTAGTCCTACAGAGATATGTATTCTTTCACATAAAACCTGTACACTACCAGTCAAATGATTTAGATACACTACCAGTCAAATGATTTAGATACACTACCAGTCAAACGTTTTAGTACACTACCAGTCAAATGATTTAGATACACTACCAGTCAAACGTTTTAGTACACTACCAGTCAAATGATTTAGATACACTACCAGTCAAACGTTTTAGATACACTACCAGTCAAATGATTTAGATACACTACCAGTCAAACGTTTTAGATACACTACCAGTCAAACGTTTTAGATGCACAACCAGTCAAACGTTTTAGTACACTACCAGTCAAACGTTTTAGATCACTACCAGTCAAACGTTTTAGATACACTACCAGTCAAATGTTTTAGATACACTAACAGCCAAACGTTTTAGATACACTAACAGCCAAACGTTTTAGATACACTACCAGTCAAACGTTTTAGATACACTACCAGCCAAACGTTTAAAACACTACCAGTCAAATGTTTTAGTACACTACCAGTCAAATGATTTAGATACACTACCAGTCAAACGTTTTAGTACACTACCAGTCAAATGATTTAGATACACTACCAGTCAAACGTTTTAGATACACTACCAGTCAAATGATTTAGATACACTACCAGTCAAACGTTTTAGATACACTACCAGTCAAACGTTTTAGATACACTACCAGTCAAACGTTTTAGTACACTACCAGTCAAACGTTTTAGTACACTACCAGTCAAACGTTTTAGATACACTACCAGTCAAATGTTTTAGATACACTAACAGCCAAACGTTTTAGATACACTAACAGCCAAACGTTTTAGATACACTACCAGTCAAACGTTTTAGATACACTACCAGCCAAACGTTTAAAACACTACCAGTCAAACGTTTTAGTACACTACCAGTCAAACGTTTTAGATACACTACCAGCCAAACGTTTTAGATACACTACCAGTCAAACGTTTTAGATACACTACCAGCCAAATGTTTTAGATACACTACCAGTCAAACGTTTTAGATACACTACCAGTCAAACGTTTTAGTACACTACCAGTCAAACATTTTAGTACACTACCAGTCAAACGTTTTAGTACACTACCAGTCAAACGTTTTAGATACACTACCAGTCAAACGTTTTAGTACACTACCAGCCAAACGTTTTAGATACACTACCAGTCAAATGTTTTAGTACACTACCAGCCAAACATTTTAGATACACTACCAGTCAAACGTTTTAGTACACAACCAGCCAAACGTTTTAGATACACTACCAGTCAAACGTTTTAGATACACTACCAGACAAACGTTTTAGATACACTACCAGCCAAACGTTTTAGATACACTAACAGCCAAACGATTTAGATACACTACCAGTCAAACATTTTAGTACACTACCAGTCAAATGTTTTAGATACACTACCAGTCAAATGATTTAGATACACTACCAGTCAAACATTTTAGTATACTAAAAGTCAAATGTTTTAGATACACTATCAGTCAAATGATTTATATACACTACCAGTAAAACATTTTAGTACACTACCAGTCAAACGATTTAGATACACTACCAGTCAAACATTTTAGTACACTACCAGTCAAATGTTTTAGTACACTACCAGCTAAACGTTTTAGATACACTACCAGTCAAACGTTTTAGAAACACTACAAGGTAAACGTTTTAGATACACTACCAGTCAAACATTTTAGTACACTACCAGATAAACGTTTTAGAAACACTACCAGCTAAACGTTTTAGATACACTACCAGTCAAACGTTTTAGATACACTACCAGTCAAACGTTTTAGATACACTACCAGACAAACGTTTTAGATACACTACCAGTCAAACGTTTTAGATACACTACCAGTCAAACGTTTTAGATACACTACCAGCTAAACGTTTTTTTCTCTCTGGTGGTCCTTTGGGGCTCCTGATCGTCTGGAGCTACAAGTGCTTCTATACTGAACTCAGTGCAGGTGCTGGTTGGTGTATATGTGTGTGTATGTATCACTGAAGGTCTCTAATCTGTGAGAATGCTGTAGAGTAGAGTGATGATAGATGAATCCACGGCTTTCAACACCTTCGCTTGTTCCATCGATTAATGCACACATTCATCTGCAGCTCCGGAAAGGTTTAGTACCGACTTTACTTTAGCGCACTCAGCTTTTGTCTACCGCGTCCGCGTAAATATGAACGCCCGCGAGACGACTTGTTTGATGCCGCAATGAATCCCTTTCTGAGCCGCAAAGCTCTCTTGCTCAACGCTCAACCAGAGGGAAGCGTATTTCCTGAGGACGAGAGCTCCGTTGTCAATCAACGGTCTTTGTTGCGAACACTTGAGTGCACTGTTCTGAGAGAAAGCCTGACACGAGCCGAGTAAATCTATTTATTTGTTTATTTTTATTTATTTATTTCCTCTGTTCTCACTTTAAAGAGCTCTTTGATTGAGCGCTAAATGAGATCTTTCTCTCTGAGCCGGTTTGGTCCCACATCACTCCCAGCAGACCTCCGTTTCCAGATTAGTTCATTGATGTAAATAATTAACGTTAATGTGTTGGCAGGGCATCAATTTGCACAGAATTTAATTGTCCTGAAAATTGACAGAGCCACACTTCCAACTCCGATAAAAGTGGAGCTCCGCAAACAAGAAAAAAAACACAAATATATAATCTGGATGCTCTTCATTTGAGAACTTTCTGGAGCGGTAAAGATTTAGTTCATTTGACTCGAAGCTGGCTTTATTACATTGACATAACTATTTAATACTTCTTATATATATATATATATATATATATATATATATAAAGAGGAGCGTTGGATGAATAAACAATAAATGAAGGAGTGCAGGTCAGTATGTATGTGGAATAATGTTTGGGGTTCTGTCCTGAGTGAGTACAGGCAGTTTAGTAGCTGTATGTTTAACAAAACCGTGATGTTTGAGTGGGCTTGAAAATGAATGGGACCCTATGCGAGGAACGAGGGATGAATAAACAACAAGTAGAGAAGTGCAGGACAGTGTATTTGAGGATCTGCCCTGAGTGAGTACAGTTTGGAGGCTGTAGGTTAAACGAAGCCATGATGTTCTGCTGTGCTCAAAAATGAATGGAACCCTATGTGAGGAATGAGGGATGAATAAATGACAAGTAGAGGAGTGCAGGTCAGTGTGTTTTGTGATCTGCTCTGAGTGAGTACAGGCAGTTTGGTAGCTGTAGGTTTAACAAAACCATGATGTTCTGCTGTGCTCAAAAATAAATGGGACCCTATGTGAGGAACGAGGGATGAATAAACAACAAATAGAGGAGAGTGGGGTTCAGTGTATTTGGGGGACCTGCCTTGAATGAGTACCTGCAGTTTGGAAGCTGTAGATTAAAAGAAACCATGATGTTTGTGTGGGCTTGAAAATGAATGGGACCCTATGTGAGGAGCGAGGGATGAATAAACGACAAGTAGAAGAGCACAGGATAGTGTGTTCAGTGATCTGCCCTGAGTGACTATAAATGAAAAATGAATGGGATTCTATGGAGGAAGAAAAGGAGGGATGAATAAAACGAAAAACAGACGAGTGCAGGTCAAACCAACACTGCAGTCATGGTTGGGGGTCTGTCCTCAGTCCGTGTATGCGAAACAGTGTCTGTAGGTGGAGCAGAAGTAGCTTGAATGGACAACTTAAATTCCAGGAAATTCCGCTCCTATCCAGAATCCGTGCATCCAGCCCAAAAGCTGTAGACAAGCACGAATCATACCGGACAATCTGGAGTTGGAGCAAAGTTGTAATAATAATAATAATAATAATAATAATAATAATAATAATAAAAAAGAAAAGATGAGTACAATACACCAAGACCATCTTAGATACCCACCTAGATATGTATCTGGCCCAGTTACATTAATGTTGTGTGGTAGGATTTGTGTATTGCCGGATCCTCGAGTATTGGACTCTGACTCAAACTGACAGATCTGACCTGTAATAACTGATATACATATATAATCCCCAGCAACCTGATACCATTATATTGGCCAATAAGATCCCAACCCATGACCATCTTAGACGCCCACCTAGATATGTTTATGGCCCAGTTACATTAATGTTGTGTAGCAGGATTTGTGTAATGTGTTGCCTTCATTTGGTGCATGGACCATATATCTCCACATAGACACACTAGTGCTAGTGTCCATGGCAACGTAGACCAAACCAGTAAAAACTGACCACTCTGAAAGGTCCTGCTCCAGTCTAGCTTGGATCTATATGCTTGTTCTGCCGGACTTTCAGGTGTTGGACTCTGACTCTGACCTGTAATAACTGATAATTATTGGCCAATAAGATCTCAACTCATGACCATCGGATCCCAACAGATCCCAACCCATGACCATCTTAGAAGCCCACCTCGTTTATGTTTATGTTTATGACACAACTACATTGCCTTTATCTGGTGGATGGACGTACCAGTGTTAGTCTCCATGGCATGTAGACCAACGCACACATGCTACAGCGTCTCACAGGACATGGTAACGCTCTACCTGACGTTTACATAGACAGACACCTACATGTGCGGCGCTTTGCTGACACCCGTGCGAACCAGGGATTAACGTAAAGCCATAAATCATAGTTTGGGACCTGCCCGTACCTGCAGAGGTTAGATTGAGAGTGAACAGGACAGCGAGGTGCGAGGAGATGTCATCACATTCTGATTAGGTGTCGCGCAGATTTGCAGCCTGTCTGCTGGGACAGGATCTAATATGACGGGACCTAATATAGAACCCTGAGGCACTCTCTCAGAGGTGGGCCTATAAGGTGAGAGAAGGGAGCGGTAAGTAGGTGAAGTCGGCTCTTCTCATTCCCTGAAGCAGGGGTAATGGCTACGGTTCTAATCGTCTGTCCTAGTTCGGTTTATGAGCTTCTCCCTTGGAAGTGGGAATAACAAACACAGTGAAGAAGATCATCGGTAACGTTCATTACTTCGGCTTGTGCTTTCGCAGGGCATGATGTACCTGGAGGAGAGGCGACTGGTCCATCGGGACCTGGCTGCCCGCAACGTGTTGGTGAAATCTCCCAACCACATCAAGATCACTGACTTTGGGTTGGCTCGCCTGCTGGACGCTGATGAGAAGGAGTACAACGCCGATGGAGGCAAGGTGAGACCTACCACAGGTGACCATTTCAAGCCACGCTAGCATATCAGCCCTGTTGATAACAAACCAGGTTTGTCCATATTTGATGTTTTCCTTTGGGGTTACTTGGATTTCTGCTTAAATTGGTCATTAAATGTCTTCTGATCTTCATCTAAGTCACAACAATAGACAAACAGTCACAGCATGTAAACATTGAAAGGTATATCACCCCCTAGGCCAATGACTTCTCCAAGAGCTAATTGGAGCCAAGAGTCAGAAACCTGGAGTCCAATCAATGGGTCCAACCAGTGACATTGGATGTGTTGGTTGAAGCAGCCCCGTCCCATAGAAAACACGCACCAGTCTTGAGTTTGCTGTTCTCAAGAAGCATTTCCCGATGTCACAAAAGAGCTCTCAGAAGACCCACATTCAAGAATTGTCGACTTGCTTGAAGCTGGATGAAGTATCTCCAAAAGCCTTGATGGTCATATGTCCATGCTAAGACAGGTTGTCTACAAATGGGGAAAGCTCTGCACCGTTGCTACTCTCGGTAGGCGTGGTCGTCCTGTAAAGATGGCTGCAAGAGTAGAGCGCGGAATGCTCAATGAGGCGAAGAAGTACCTCATTGTACTGGAGTTCATGGGAGGACACCACCGGGAAAAATGGAAACCAAGGCTCGCCACGGGTACCGCTCGGATCGTGGTCCTGACTGGACAGTGGAACAAAAGAGGTTAGTCCTTTGCGAGGCTCCTGAGCATGCCAGGAGAGGATCCCTGCAGGCCGTCACCACTCTCTTCGTTCCCAGAGAGAGCATAAGAACACTTTTATCAATTCGCTGAAGTTTAAAGTCAACTGAGGACCGGCAGGTGCTGGGTAAGAAGCTCGTTGCCAAGCACGAGCACAAACACAAAGTCCGATGGCCTGACGAACCTCACTGACCTCTGGGGGACAGACGCCAGGGGTAAGTTCACTGGACGGAAGGCTGATGGCACCGCACACCAACATCGAAACCTCATCCCAACTGTAAAATATGGTGGAGGGGGCATCATGGTTTGGGACTGCTTTGCTGCCTCAGGGTCTGGACGGATTGCCATCATCAACGGACAAATGAATTCCCAAGTTTGTCAAGACATTTCGCAGCAAATCTTAAGACCATCTGTCCGCCAAGTGAAGCTCAACAGAGGATGGGTGATGCAACAGGACAACGATCCAAAACATAGAAGTAAATCAACAGCAGAATGGCTTCAACAGCAGAAGATATGCCTTCTGTGGGGGCCTAGTCAGAGTCCTGACCTCAATCCCATTGAGATGCTGTGGATTGACCTCAAGAGAGTGATTGACACCAGACATCCAAAGAAATGGCTGAACTAAAACAGCTTTGGAATGTAGGAATGGTCCAACCTCGTCCTGACCTTTGTGTAGGTCTATATATATATATATATATATATCTGCAAAGTTCCCTGTTACAAGGTGACATCATCTTGTAACCCAACCACTATTGCCCACCTACCAGCAAGCTTGGCACGTCCACCCACAACACACAGAGAGCTAAACTAGTAAAAACTGACCACTCTGAAACGTCCTGCTCCAGGTTTCGGACTCTGACTCTAACTGACCCCTTTTTTAAAACACCCACAGCAGTGTGGGGAGGCGAAGCTTGTAGGAGGATGCTGCTCTGGCAGTTGAATGCTCAGAACAGAGTCCTCTGACCAATCAGAGAACATTGGGTTCATCAGGAGGCGGGGCCTAAAGACATAGGAACTCTGCTTTGGGAAAAAAGTATATAAACCCCCAAAAATAAATTATGGACACTTAAAGTAGGTGCAGCCATTACTTAACATACTTCAGATACACTTTTCTTGTACTTTTCTTCATGAGATGTTACCAGTAAAGTGGCCAGTGTATACTGTAACGGTGTACAGGTTAAATTACTTCTCCTGCTAATATATATATATTTCTTTTGTTTACTTCCATTCTGTGCAGATGCCCATCAAGTGGATGGCACTGGAGTGCATACATTACAGAAAGTTCACCCATCAGAGCGATGTATGGAGCTATGGTAAGGGAAATACTAATAACTGAATAAATATATATATATATATATATATATATATTTAAGTCCTGTGGTTTGTCCCAGTCTACCATTAATGATTATATTAGTGTCTATTGATTATTGCCGTTCATCCATTGGGTGAACAGTATATAGTACAATTATTGTACAATTAAAACCAGTAGTATATTATATTATATAGTATAGGTATCTGGATTAAGATTTAGATAAATGATACAGCCAAGCTAAGTCTCTTATTGGTCAGTCATTTAGAAACTGAATTGAAGGCCTTACATCTTAGATTAGACATTGGCAATGACTTCAACCAGTGTTTTGATTTGCAAAAGGGGACCAAAGGCAATAGAGTAAAATCACTTACTGGAAGTTCTAGATATGTCAATGGGTAAATACAAAGTCTTACAGGTTCCTGTTAGTTGTTATAACTGGAAACCAGCCGAGCAGCTCTATGCTCATCTTTGTTGCTATGGCTAGGAGATAGAAGATAGGAACCATGAGGTTATGGGTTTAAATCCCAGGCCTGGCTCGGATGTTCGGGATGCTTATTAAGTCTGAAGTAATAGACGTTTCTTGGTCCAAACCCTTTACCAGATCCCCAAATCAAACAACAATGAAGGAACCTGTGAATAATGACTTCCTTCTTTAATGAGGCACCATTGAGGGTTGATAACCCATTTTTTAAGACATCTGGGTCCTAGTCTGTCCTGCGTTGGCTGAGACTTCCATCTTTTCAGAGTACCGCAGTAGAGTGTCCTTCATTGTCCAAAGTCCAAAGAAAATACTACATTTTCTCACTTTCCTTGTGATGAGAAAGAGAAATACAAGCTAGCTAACCAAGCTACAACTGCTTACTATTAGTTTATCCTAGTCTGCTGTTAGTGAATATATTGGTAATCTAATCTATTGACTATAGCTGTTTTCCCACTGGATAAACACCCCATCAGTATATTGTACCATTATAGTACCATTAAAACTATTAGTATATAGTTTAGTATATATTATATAGTATATTAGTATCTAAATATATACTAATAGAAATAGATAATATCATTTCTAATTGAAAATCCATTGACAAGTTAACTATCTTAAAATTATAGTAGCATTAAAACCATTTGTATTGTTGTAAGAAGAAAGTTTAGTGTCAGTGGGCTCTAATGTTAGTTAGCTAATGTTAGAACTCAAAGCCAGACCCTTGCTATAGGCTATAGGTTGTTTTTAGATTGTCCAGATAAGCGATGATAGCTTGTTTGATCAAGAAGCCTGACAACTGAAACATGAAAATATGTGCTCATAGCAAGAAACACCCTCAAAAACATATGGCCTGTATGTAGGGTATCTGGGTAGGGTATGGTTTGTTGGGGGGCTAACATAAGTAACCAGCTACTGTTGGACCACCACTGGCACTAGTAGAGTTCTTGAGGAACTAGTCTTGTTACCAGAAGGTCGGTGGTTTGATCCACTGAACCCTCAACTGCTGGGCACTGTGGATAGAGCTGCCCATCACTCTGAGCAAGTGTGCTCAATACTGCCCCTCTAGTGGCAGCAAATAGTTCTAAATTCTCATTTCTTCAGGGGTGACCATCTGGGAGTTGATGACATTCGGAGGCAAGCCATACGATGGAATTCCCACCCGTGAGATTCCCGACATCCTAGAGAAAGGAGAACGACTGCCTCAACCGCCAATATGCACCATAGACGTCTACATGGTTATGGTCAAATGTGAGTTCCCACCCTTTCATCTGTCGTTTCTTTGTAGTCAGTCAAATAAACGGAGGCTCTGGAATCAGCGTACGGGTCAGCTGTGAAATTTCAAAGCCGGCGCAGAACGTGGGTGAATGAAGAGGCGCGTGAAAAGAGACGAAGATTAGACGCATTAATTCTAATTACATTTCGACCGCAAGCTGTTGTTTGTGATTCAAGCCGCTGTACCGGTAATAAGCACATGGATAGTGAAATATTGATAGAGATGAAATTCGGTTTGATTGCTTGAGTAATTGCCGCTCATTTAGATAAAGTGTTGGCGTGTGAGCTCTGAGAGGAAATTAATTGCAGGGAAATAAGATCACAACAGTGTGAGGTGGTAGAATGCAAATGCCTAACAGGGACAGGAAGGTTTGAACAGCAGCGCCTATACCAGTCCTGCAGTTTGGGTTGAACCTTGAACCTGGACGAGAGAGATAAACATTTGATACTGATGAGCTAGCGTCTAGATGCTTGTCCTTTTCTTGTTTTCCTGTTTTCCTGTTTTCCTTTCCAGAGGAACTTTATAACAGTGTTCTAAAGCATCCAACCAATGGAACTGGACCAGTAATACCTTAATTACTTGATTAAGAGTAGACATAACATCTATACTTGGGTACAAAAGGTACATAAACTGCTTACTTTTACATTATTTACTCCTGTGTTGGGAGTGCTGCTTTATAACAGTGTTATAAATCTAACAAATGTCCTATCCGTTTAGTTTAAGACCCCTAAAATCAATACAATTAATTCATAACATTGTTATGAAGCATCCAACTAATGCAACTGGACCAGTAATTCCCTAATTGCTTGATTATAAGTAGATACAATGTCTATACTTCAGTACAAAAGTAACTAAACTGCTTAATTATTTACTTCAGTATTGGGAATGTTGCTTTATAACAGTGTTATGAATGGAACAATTGTCATATCCATTTAGTTTAAGGCTCTTAAAAGCAATTAAATTAATTCATAACATTGTTATGAAGCATTGAACCAATGGAACTGGACCAGTAATTCCCTAATTGCTTGATTATAAGTAGATACCATGTCTATACTTAAGTACAAAAGTAACTAAACTGCTTATTTTTGTATTATTTACTCCTGTATTGGGAGTGCTGCTTTATAACAGTGTTATAAATGTAACAAATGTCCTTTCCGTTTAGTTTAAGGCCCTTAAAATTAATACATTGAATTCATAACATTGTTATGAAGCATTCAACCAATGGAACTGGACCAGTAATACCTTAATTGCTTGATTATGAGTAGACTTAACATTTATACTTGAGGACAAAATGTACCTAAACTGCTTATTTTTAAATTATTTACTCCTGTGTTGGGAGTGCTACCTTATAACAGTGTTATGAATGGAACAAATGTCCTTTCCATTTAGTTTAAGACCCCTAAAATTAATAAAATTAATTTATAACATTGTTTTGAAGCATTTAACCAATGGAACTGGACCAGTAATTCCTTAATTGCTTGATTATAAGTAGATACAACGTATATACTTGAGTATAAAATACCTAAACTGCTTTTTTAGTTATTTACTTTAGTTATTTACTTCAGTATTGGGAGTGCAGCTTTATAACAGTGTTATAAATGGAACAAATGTCCTATCCCTTTAGTTTAACACCCCTTAGGTGAATATAATTTAATTTCCTTCATAACACATCTTGTAATTACAGGCATACATTTTCAAGTATTGATTTATAATTTTATTATGCTATGCTTATGAGCATTGAAAAGTGCTATTTTCCTTTCCAAAGGAAATCTTTGACATTGTTATGAAGCATCCAACCAATGAAACTGGAACAGTAATATCCTAATTACTTTATTACAAGTAGACATAACATCTGTACTCGAATATAAAATATCTAAACTGCTTTCTTTTAAATTATTTACTTCAGTATTGGGAGTGCTGCTTTATAACAGTGTTATAAATGGAACAGATGTTTTACCTCTTTAGTTTAAGACCCCTAGAATCAATTAAATTTAATTTATAACAGTGTGAAGCATCCGACCAATGGAACTGGACCAGTAATATTCTAATTGCTTTATTACAAGTAGACATAACATCTATACTTCAGTACAAAAGTCCCTAAAGTGCTTAATTATTTACTTCAGTATTGGGATTGTTGTGTTATAACAGTGTTATACATGGAACAAATCTCTTATTCCTTTAGTTTAAGACCCCTAAAATCAATAAAATTAATTTCCTTTATAACACTCTTGTCCTCTTTTGATTACATGCATACCTTTTCAAGTATTACTTCATGAATATGTTGTATTTGAGCTTATATGAGTGTTATAACGTGCTTATATACATAACCGTGCATAATACAGTACAGTATGAATGAAATATTTACTTCTGGTCTCTGTAACAATTGTCAAGTGCCTCGTTTGTGACTCCCTTTGTCATGTAAACCCCCCTCAAGGTTGGATGATTGATGCTGACAGTAGGCCCAGGTTTAAAGAGCTGGCTGCAGAATTCAGCAGGATGGCCCGAGACCCTCAGAGGTACCTCGTCATCCAGGTGGGAAACCAAAACATGATGAATGCCTTTATTGTTATGTCCAGCATTAAAAAGGAACCGTTGGGTCCTTCCAGCTCTTGGCAATGGCTAGACAGTCATTGGGCTGTGTTTGTTTCAGGGGGACGACTGCATGAAGCTGCCCAGTCCAAACCACAGTAAGTTCTTCCAGAGTCTTCTGGATGAGGACGACCTAGGAGACCTGATGGATGCTGAGGAGTACCTGGTACCTCAAACCGTTAACGCTGCTGCATCTTCTTATCCGCCCAGGCTTCATCTGGACTCCAATCGGGTGAGGACTGTAGTGTATGGTATCTTGTCTTCAGCTCCTGGCTTGTGATTGGTCCCTGGAAGACGGTTTCCAAGTGTCAGTGTTCTCTTGTTGCAGTAATTGATCATACAGAAAATTGGGAGTTCCTCTGGTGTCAACCAACCATGAAGGGTAGCCTACTTGCTCAGTTCTTAAACAGACGTTCTACCTTTTAGTACACTACCAGTCAAACGTTTTAGATACACTACCAGTCAAATGTTTTAGATACACTACCAGTCAAATGTTTTAGATACACTACCAGTCAAATGTTTTAGATACACTACCAGTCAAACGTTTTAGATACACTACCAGTCAAACGTTTTAGATACACTACCAGCCAAACGTTTTAGATACACTACCAGCCAAACGTTTAGTACACTACCAGTCAAACGTTTTAGTACACTACCAGTCAAACGTTTTAGTACACTACCAGTCAAACGTTTTAGATACACTACCAGTCAAACGTTTTAGATACACTATCAGCCAGGTCCTACTTTAGGTATATACCAAATTGAAACATCCCTTTATTCGTTTTAAGTCCTGTCTGTTATTAAAGAATGACAGTAGCGCTGGACTGTTGGTTAAGTCCTCCCTGTTTAAGGTGTTCTAATGAAGAACCCTTCAGGGCATGAAAGTCTTCCTCGATGATAAACAGCTCAGCACAGGCAGAGTGACCTCCGTGTCCCTTCGCTTTTCCTGTGTGGTTTTACTGCACATACCGTCGTCTACTCTCTTCATAAAACTGATAGCGGGGTGTATTATAGCACCATAACACCTCCTCTCACCTCCTGATCAGAATCAGTGTGGATACCGTGATGGAGCTATTCCACCTGAAGAGATAGCGGGGGCTGCCGTCTCCACTGGCTGCCCATCCATCCCAGCGGGGACCCAGCGGATGCCACTCGACTCCCAAGAGGAAAAGCACTGCAACGGAAGCCTGAAGAAACAGCCCAGCTCTGGCCTCGTGGAGGACAGCTGTGGCCAGCGCTACAGTGCTGACCCCACTGTGTTCCTGGGACAGATAGCACAGAGGGGGGTTGACGAGGACGGATATGTGGCCCCCAGGAAGGACAAGAGTTCTTCAGGTAACCTTCGGAAAACGCCTTTGTTTAGTATATACCTTTATTGTCAACGGTAACCAAAGGAAGGTTGACTTTGATATGAATTGTTTCTAACTCAAAGTGTCTGTAGATAAAGAGATATTATATTTATAGATTTTATTATTACATATAACAATGTAATTAATAATCACAATCACAGCACAACAACAGAAAGACAGTAAGAACTCTGAAGACTTCTAGGAGTTACCACTATGCATGTGTGCTGAACATTAATCCAGTGTCAAGCTGAGTAGGTGTATAGATCAATATGTTGTGGGCTACTTCATTCTTAATCTTGGCAGTGAGTAAGGGTCTCTCTCGTGCTTCGCTTTGGAGACCCTCGGAGCAGAGAGTGCAAGGAAAACTGCAAAACACACAGCCTTCAAAAATGCTAATTTTGCTTTTGTTTGCAAAACAAGGTGAAGGAAGCATGAAATAACTATTCATAAGTCATGTGAATTTCATACGGTGGTATTTAAAAGGCTTCTATTTGTTGTTAATTGTGTTTAAAAAAAAAAAAATCTGATTCACACAACCTCAAATGGAATTGACCGGTTTGGAGTCCAGGCTTGGTTTTAAAAATGCTTTTCTGACCATTTGTATGTCCCAATGTCCAAAATACCCATTGGTCTTCATGGAGGTCCCATGTTGGCTGGCTACTCCAGCGTTATCTGGTTTCTAACTTATAACTGATGCTAGTTTCATTGGCAGTTCTTCTGCGAACACTCTTTTCTAGTTTTGGTAGGTCTTCCACACATTCAACGAGGTCTTAGACGTCTGCTCTACTGTCTTTGGTTTGAGAAAGTATCCCAGATACAGTTACGGACCAACTGAGGACCAACTGAGTAGCGCGTATTTATTTTCATTTTGATTTTGAGACCTTCAGTGGGTCCAAGAGGTTAAATAGAGGGTATGCCTTGGTAGGTCATTGGTAGGACAGTGTTAGAAACCATAAGCAAGACTACATGAGGTTATTTTAGCATGTGGACATAGTTTGAACGTGACCTGTCTGTTGATTCCCGCAGAACACCTGAATCCCGTTGAAGAGAATCCTTTTGTCACACGCCGCAAGAACCGAGAGATTCATGCACTGGACAACCCGGGTTACCATAGCACTCCCGATGGGCAGCCCAAGCTTGAGGATGAGTACATCAATGAGCCTCTATACCACAACACAGGTGAGATGGGCCAGGACACGCTGAAGAAGAATGGAGTTCCTGTTCCTCTGCTGTCCTTAGCAGCAACCCCTACTATGAATAGCCATGTACCTCTCACCACCCAAACGGGGAGGTCCCATCACCACAGCCAAGGAGCACATGTTCATTTTGCAATTCCACCCGTTCAGCCTCCTCAAACTGGACCAATGAGTCAGAATGGCCACCATGCCCATTCAGTCAAGGGGATCTCTACTGATCATCCCGGCAAGTCTGGGCAGATATGCCATGTCAGTCACCAAGTCCAGCCTGGATACCCTGGTTCTGTTAACCTCTCAGACCAACAGGCTCCAATGTCAAAGTCTACAGCCACTGGCAAGAGTAGCATCACTGGTCTCCCAGGCCATGTTGCCCTCCAAAGCAGCATGCCCCAACCGAGTCACACTGGAACAATTATGGTGGACAAGACGTACAAGAACACCTTTGACAATCCCGAGTACTGGCATCACAGCCTTCCGTCCAAGGTTGCGCAGCATCCACAAGATCCTTCGATGATCTGCAGTAACAATTTCCTCTTCAAGCAGAACAGCCGCGTGCGGTCTGGCATCGCCGAAAATCCCGAGTACCTGTCGGAAGCCGGCATGAAGCCAGGGACCGTTCTGCCTCCGCCACCGTATCGGCAGAGGAATACTGTAGTATAGTTGCCCGGGTCGCTCGTATTCCAGAGAGCCTGTTTCCCTCTACCAGCACCTTAAACATATTTTCTTGTTCTTGAGCAGTTCCTGAACTTGCCATTTCCTGTCTCGTGCCATAGTAGATGCTCCTGAGGAAGAAACTATAAGACTTTACAGGAAGGTAGGCCACTCCAAACATGATCCTAGAAAATTTGCCCAGGTGAGCCAGGGAACAAAGTGTACCTTCCTGCCGTTTGTACCTTTCCTCCTTCATGCTGTCTGGAATCTAAGGTCAGATGTTGTGCAGGTGACCAAGAGTTCACCGTATTATTGCATACTTATCTGGCTACGAAAACAAACACCTCATCGTTATATTCAACTTTCTCTGGCTTGCTTGGAGGTTTAGAGCCAAGTCCCAGGGATGGGTAACTACACTGTAACAATCTGAGACATCTTTTGAATTCCAGGCCATCATGTATACAAGTCTATAGGGTTGCCTGATAGAATGCATTCCTTTAGTACCTTCTTATTTGGCCCACGTTGTCAGTCCAGCAGTAAAGTGAGTTTAAGACTGCTGAAATGCTTCAAGACGAATGAAATTAGAATTGACGGAATTGATACCTAAGGTAATATATAACCTTGAAGGTGCGGGAAACGATTGAACGTTCAAATCGGAATATAAAAAAGAGGGCCAAGAGCTTGAAAGTGAATTTTGAGAGAAACCAGTGCTGAAATATGGATTTATATTGCTTGGGTAACGCTTAGATAGTGTCACACTTCCCGTGTGAATCTGCATAGTATATAACACAATTGACATTTATTACAAGATATCTGGCAAGAAAAATGTATAAAAAGAATTTCTAATGTATACATAGAGAGGATTCACGGGAAGTGTTACCAAAGACAACTCAGGAATGCAGTTAACTCCTACTCTGGATATAACTGATTATATTGTAATTTCTATAAGTGATTCTGAAAGTGAACTCTAAATATCCAGAGGCCGGTATTGAATTTTAGAGGTGAAGTCTACAGTGTGGGACATAGGACCATGTAGAACTGTACCTGTGGGGATTCCACAAAGAGGTCACCAGTGAGTCATTGATGAATATCTAAATCTCAGGGGAAGAGGGTGAATTGAAGTGGAGCTGTTTGGTACCAGAAGCACAAAGTACTACTAAGATGGTGTGATGGTGCGTTGGGAAGATACTGTGGCAGCAATGGCGAGTTGGGCCAGGTACTAAACTGGTACACTGGTTTATTCGTTTTACATAGTAGACTGACAGTATTTGTGCATGATATTCCTTTATTAAGGTCATTTTCAGGACATGAGCTCCATCGCGAAGACTGTTTTCCAGACGTATTGCTCTGAAGATGAAAACAAAAGTTTACGACTAGAAACGAACAGTAACCTCTTCTTCCACAACACACACTGTTCAACTGCCAGATGAAGCTTTATCGTCAAACACGGTTAACTTGATTGTTGTTTGCAGACGACTGGTTTTTGCTAAAGGCACTCAAGCTAACGTTATCACGTTATCATGTGCCCTCCTAGATGAGATATACTGTGTAGGGTGGAATGGTCAATGGAAATGGTTAACTGACTAATGTGCAATTGAATTATGTTTATCTAATCGATTTGTACCCTGGATACTGATGCATAGGGAATCTCTGCAGGGAGGCACATATTACGCTACTACTCAGAACTTGTCTTGGGGCGCTTGACAGGTTTTAAAGAGGTAATCGTCTGTAAGTACTTGGACAATCTCAAGATTTTGTTGTTTTGGCTTATTACAGTGGTTATGAAATGGGCTGCAGAACGAAGACCTTAATTCAAGGGTACTTTCAACTGTTATTAGGTGAAGCATGTGGGAATCACAGCTCTTACAACACAACCCCCAATTTCAGGGAGCCATAAGCAATCAATCAATCAATCAATCAGTCAACCTCGGGAGTACATTGAGAGAGACCCTCATTTACAATGTCGCCGAGCATTACCATTATTAAAGAAAAAGGGATTGAAAAGAAATTAAATTAAATGAAATTTTAGTGAGTACTTAAAATGTAAAAGAAACAATAAGAACAGACAAAATTAGGTAAGAAAAGTTGTAAAAGAAAAACAAATAAAAACTGAATAAGAAACTAAGACAAAGACAAAAAAGAAAATAACAATAAATGAATAAACTAAATTTCAAAATCCTAAAACTGTTACTAAAATTAAATAAAATTATGAGTTTAGAATGCTTTTAGAGTAAAAGCAGATTTTCCCAGTTCAATAAAAGCTCTAGGAGCCTGAAGCGTGGACACTGGAGCGAGTTCCGTAATTTGTACTATTCTCAGTGAACATTGTTGTGATATACGATGGCATTCGGCCAGAAAGTGTTAAAAAATAAAATTCATAATTTTAATTTGTCAAAATGTCACTTAAATTCATTAATACTTTTAAACTATAAACAAAAAAAATGTAAGACAAGCATGGTGTTTCTGTTATTTACAGGAAATGTTGTTAGGATAAAAGAAATATCAGCAATTTCTAGAAGCTGATGTTACTTAGTCAGTAAAGAAACCTGAAAAAAGAGTTTGGATATTGCAACAAAATCATAATCCAAGAAATACATCAAAATTAACATTGAGCTGCCCCAAAATCTACAGGTGGACCTCAAGTGTGGTGTGTAAAATAAAAATCAATAAGTTAATTAATTAAAATATGAGAATAAAAAGCAATATTTTATATGAATGCAAATTTCCGAAACCCTTCAGATCAATTGATGCAAGTCCTATTTCACCATTTTGTTATTAGTTTAAATATATTTACATAATTTTGTTCAAATTTCAACTGAAATCATTACATGTATTAATTTGAATTGTAATTTTGACAAATTCATCATTTTAATTTGTCAAAATGTCAATTAAAATCATGAATACTTTTAAACTATAAACAAAAAAATATAAGACGGGCATGGTGGTTCTATTATTTACAGAAAATGTTGTTTGGATAAAATAAATATCTGCAATTTCTAGAAGCTGATGTTACTTAGTTAGTCAAGAAACCTGAAAAAATATTTTGGATATTGCAGCAAGATCATAATCCAAGAAATACATCAAAATCCACCTTGAACTGCCCCAAAATCTACAGGTGGACCTCAAGCATGATGTGTAAAATATAAATCAATAAGTTAATTATATTTAAATATACAATTATATAGTTCATTATAGCTACAAGAAACATTAATATGTATTGACTGACATTGTTTATTAAGCAAAGAAATAATAATTGTAAATTAAATACAGCAGAAATATGAAAGTATATGTGTGTATGAAAGGGGCTGTGATTTCTTCATGCCTTTCTTGCTGTTAGGCTGAGCCAAGACAACAAAAAAACACATCCCTGTCCATCTTATCCATCTTATTTATGGCCGGTGCGGCTGTACGAGGCTACATACGTCTATGTAAATGAAACATTTTTAAATGGCAGAAGCACTGGGGTGGGGTTTTGCACACTGTAATATATATAACTAAGTGAAAAAAGTGAAATAACGGGACTATTTTTTGCGAGAAACAGGAGAGACATCTGAGCCAACAAAGCAAGGGCATTGGTCACGGGCACGAGGACGGCCCATCCTCGGAGAATCACCTGTGGATATTATTTAACGGAAAAAAAACAGAAATGTGAATAGTATTTTTATAGAGCACCTGGAGGCTTTTGCAAAGTGGAGTTGTAAATACAGTCAACCTCTTTTCTCTGGATTTTTAATATTGTTTCACATTTTCACCCTCCGTGTTGTTTCCTTTACGTTTAGCTCTGTCTGTGGTAGTGGTCCTGGCATAGTGTCAGTTGCTGTGTGTACTTTTTCATTGTGATCTTTACACAATACAATCGCCCACGTTCAGATTCACACTCACCAAGGGGTCCTTCACGAGATCTAAGCACGGTCATAGTTTCCAACCTTTTTCGAAACTTCCGCCCATTCAGTGCAAATTCATGCCTAGATTAAATTTTAGATCAGTTCTACTTGTTTTTCTAATTTTTTTACATCTACCTTTATAATTATGGCTAGCATATTTTCAATATTTTGTGTTTTGTTTGTCATTATGCTGCCAGTTTATGCAAATTTAAATGAATAATTTAAATAATTTGCTGATTTTAGCCTGTTTGCGCTTATCAGGAACCTAATTTTTGGTGTTCCAGAGGTTCCATAGCACAAATTAGCATGTTAGTAAAGTAGTAGCATACAAAACATTACAAAAAACACTACACTTGTGAAATCCTTTGAATGAAACAGCGAAAAACAAAATAAACTTTACACCAACGAAAGCAACATTTTACATAAATTCAAATTTTCCAAAAAACTAAAAACTAATTTAGATTAATGCAAATTTACATGAAACAAGTCTTATTTAAACTGTTGTAATATTAGCTAAAATGTATTTTACTAATATAATTAGTTACAATTGAACTCTATAATTGAATACATTTAAACCGTAAACAGTAAACATGGAAAATGCTCCATTCTATGTCATAATTGTTCCCAAATTAGAGTACACTCCCTAAATGCTGTCCACACTTTAGGCTAAACTTTCAAACAGTGTCCTAACTTTTATTTTAATCATCTGTTTTTATTGGTTTTTGCAGTGACTGGAAGCAAAGTTCACTATAACTAGCATTATAACATTAGCTTATATTTTTTTAATATTGAAAACTGGTGGTTTTAATTGTGAGATGTTTTGAAAATCCCAGACACTGCAGATATGATCTTCACCATTCTCTCTTATATTATCTTCTTTCTTATTAGCTGCTTAGCCTTTAAGAAAAAGGATATATATCTGATATTTGCTGATCAGCAACCTAAGCTGGCTGGATAACCACCTTAATTTTTCAACATTATTTGGATTTGTCCAGTTCAACCACAGAGAATACCTGACCATTGATAGTTGATTGGCAGATTCAGAATTTCCTGACAGGAGATAAGATTGTGTCAAATTTTATACAATTCCTAAATTAAGCTAAAATTTGCTTCAGTAATACAAAGTTGGTTGGAATCTTGAATGGTCAGATCAAACAATAAAGTTCCAGACATCTAAAAACGTCATGCTTCTAAACACTTAGGAACTTTGAGTTATGAATCCATAAACATCAATAAATGTTGAGCGTTTTGAAATATACTTATGTTTAAATAACGTTCATGGTGGAGGGATACCTGCAAGGCACTGTAAGGCCAATTAGTACCCAAAACAATCTTAATAGAACTCCTGGTTCCTCTCAGAAGGACCATTTCCCAGCAAACCATTCAGAAGATCATAGCCATAGTTTAATTTTAGGATTATCTTAGTTCAGACCAGTTGCTGGTGCTGCCAATTCCAAAGGATTTCAGAGGGACGGTAAATATCGTCGCTGTCCAGTGAAAACCGTATCTCAGTTTTTGTCGATTTTGAGTTTTCTACACCATTTGAACATGCCAATGGTTATGATGAATGGACCAATAGAAGTGCTCCAAAATAGCTTGGAAAAAATTCTGGTTCCATTGACTTCCATTGAAAGTAAAGTAGGTTTTTTGCCTCTCTTGTAAGGTTGCAATTTTAGAGATGCTTGTTTTTCATTGGACAGTCTTAGCTTGAACCTGGAATTGGAAGTGATCTCTAAAGTTTGAGGGCAAGACTGAACCCTGTAGGTGTTGATCCAACGTTGGCGATTGTACGGTGCAGGTTTGGACCCTCTGGTCCGCAGTGCTGTCATGTTCTCCTCTTCCCTTCGTGCACTTCGTATTGAGCTTCGCTCTCTGTGAGTTAACTCCTTCTTTTCTTGCTGCTTTGAGTATTTGCTGTGGCTCCTCCTCTTTTGTCATCGCCCCTCGACGCCCACACTCTTTCTCTTTGTTCTACAAATGTAAATACGAGTGTAGGCGACCTACCGCGAGATGCAAGACCCTCTGAGCAACCCCTACGCCTGGTTTTCTGTGCCGTACCTCACCGTTTCGATTTGGAGCCCCTGAAGAGCGTGAGACAGAGTGCGTTTACCTTACTATTTATTAAAACCACTTTGTGAGTGTTCGTTTCTCCTCTGATGGAACCTTAACTGGACAAACCTCCCGTAACTGCAGCCTTTGGAGACTCCCGCGTTTGGAGGTCCATGCCGTCCACCCAAGCCCAGTTTCAGAATCTGTGTATAATGTGAAAACGTGTGACGTCTATGTTTAAACAAAGATTTTCTTGGAACGATTTATGGACTTTTATGTTTATTCGTTTCTGCCATTTCATGATTTTCTAGCTTTGATTTTGTCCTCAGCGGCGGACGCCCCCCCTTCCCTTCCCTCCGGACTTTATCTCACTGAAATACTTTTCCTTGCATTTGTTACATGACCCTGTCGAAAAATATATATTTTTAATTTAATACAATTAAAGATCAAGTGAATATTTGAAGCGTGTTTGATTTGCCTTTCATTTCTGTGATTAAACATTTATACTTTCTATTAATAGCTCAAATGTAATACCAGTTTTTAATGAGGACATATTGTATTACATTGGTATCAAAATATATGAACTTATGCTCCTATGTGGTGAACTTACAATGTGGGTGTTTCTAATAAAGTGGCCACACAATAGAAGTACAAGGTTGGTGTTTCTAATATAGTGGCCAGTGAGTGAAAATACAAAGTAGGTGTTTCTAATAAAGCGGCTAGTTAGTGAAAATAAAAGGTAGGTGTTTCTAATAAAATGGCCAGTTAATAAAAGTACATGGTATGTGTTTCTAATAAAGTGGCCAGTTAGTGGAAGTACAAGGTTGGTGTTTCTAATGAAGTGGCCAGTTAGTGGAAGTACAAAGTAGGGGTTTCAAATAAATTGGCCAGTTAGTGGAAGTACAAAGTAGGGTTTCTAATAAAGTGTCCAGTGAGTAAAAATACAAGGTTGGTGTTTCTAATAAAGTGGCCAGTTAGTGGAAGTACAAGGTTGGTGTTTCTAATAAAGTGGCTAGTTAATGAAAGTACATGGTATGTGTTTCTAATAAAGTGGCCAGTTAGTGGAAATGCAAGGTGGGTGTTTCAAATAAAGTGCCAGTTAGTGTAAATGCAAGGTGGGTGTTTCTAATATAGTGGCCATTTGTTGAAGCGCAAAGTAGGTGTTTCTAATAAAGTGGCCAGTTAGTGAAAATACAAGGTTGGTGTTTCTAATAAATTGGCCAGTTAGTAGAAGCACAAGATGGGTGTTTCTAAGAAAGTGGCCAATTGTTGAAGCGCAAAGTAGGTATTTCTAATAAAGTGGTCAGTTAGTAGAAGTACAAAGTAGGTGTTTCTAATAAAGTGGCCAGTTAGTAGAAGTCCAAAGTAGGTGTTTCTAATAAAGAGTCCAGTAAGTGAAAATGCAAGGTTGGTGTTTCTAATCAAGTGGCCAGGTAATGAAAGTACAAGGTATGTGTTTCTAATAAAGTGGCCAGTTTGTGAAAGCACAAGGTAAGTGTTTCTGATATATTGTCCATTTATTGAAGTGCAAAGTAGGTGTTTCTAATTAAGCATTAGCTTTTTGAGTGGATGTATGTATATATATATATATATATATATATATATATATATATATATATATATATATATATATATATATATATATATATATATATATATATACTTAAACAAAGCTTAATGTTTGATTGATGAGTGGTGGGCTCCTCGGCCGACTCCTATAATTAAGACGTGACAGACGCGTCCGCCGTACCTCCGAGAGCTTCCCAGCTACTCCGGGACGGCCCGTCGTTCAGGAAAAGAGAAAGCCTGCACCTCTCAGAATGGCAACCCCAATTACGGCAGCACTGTCACCCACAACAATGCTGTCCTCGGAGGCGGCGTCGGGGAATTAAGTGGAGTAATTGCACGTCTGTCAGAGCTCAATGGCGAGCCGTCAGCGTGAAGCGAGACTTCATCCGGGGAGGTGGGTGGGTGATGGGTCTTCACAAGCCTGTACCTCCATCATCGCCAAGTTTGGGCCCGACCCTAACCGAACGACCTTGGCTCCGAGGAAGGCGTCCTATTTCCGAGGCTGCGGTTCGAGGAGGCTTGGCTTTCCCAACTTCTCCCTGAATAAAAGATGACGAGGCTCCACCGCATAAACAATCTGAGAGCCCACGCCGCACGTAGTCGGCTGCTTAGTATTAATAGCAGGAACTTCAGAGGGATCGTATTCAAGCGTCGGACAGTTTTGTATTATTTATGTTTGAAATGAAAGAGTGCGAGAGCGGCGAAAGATGATCGCCGAATCAAAAAATCATGCCGCCGATGCCAAATTTACACAAGCGCTTCCAGTAAACAGGGGATTTAATTTGAGTTCTGCAGGACGGCCCGCCGAGCCAGGACAAAGGCGGCTCTAGTGGAAACATCATTTCCGGGCTGCACATATATAACAATATTTACCTGCAGGCATCATATTTGTCGGCATATTTCATATAAAACTGACCTCGAATACTGATCTTCTTCTACAAATTTGTTAGTATGGCTTCCTTTCATCTCAGGACACTCAGTTCTGTTGTTGTTGTTGTTATTGTTGTTACAAAGAAATCTGTAACCACACCTCCAAGTATTATCATTATCATTGCATTTGTATTAGTAGTAGTTGTTTGTAGTAGTGGTAGTATACATATGTATAAATATGAATAAATATTAATATTAGGATTTGATTAAATCCATTAAAACATTAAAAAAATAGTAAGAGTTTTGCTGTTAATTGTAAGTTTATTAATAAATGACTGCAGAATTGAATGCATGAGTCATCAACAGTATTATCAGTTGTTCACTGAATACATACTGTTTGATAAATAATTCAGTTATTTAATTTAAGTAAAAAAAATATGTATTCTACTGATAATTGATCATGTATTTAAGAGAAATTACAATCATTTTACTGTTAGTTGTAAGTTTACTTATATTTAACTGCAAAATTAAAAAAAAACACTGTTCACTGTATACATACTCTGCTAAATATTTCAGGATTTAATTAAATCAATAAAAACAGTATGTATTCCATGAATAATCGATCATTAAAAAAAAAAAAAAAAAAAAAATGCTGTTAATTGTAATTTTAACAAGGTCAAATTTGAATCAAATATATTATTAGTTGTTAACTGTATATATACTGTTTGATAAATATATTAGGATTTTATTAAATCAAGTGAAACTATATGCATTCTATTGATAATTGATCATATATTAAAAAATACAATCATTTAGCTGTTAGTTGTAAGTTTACTTATATACTACTGCACAATCTTATGCATGAGCTCAAATTTGCTCAAAAATATTATCAACTGTTATCTGAATACACACTGATTGACAAATATGTTAGGATTTCAATAAGGAAGTCAATAAAACCGTATGTATTTTACTGATATTTAATCATAATTTAAAAAATAAAATAAAATAAAAATGCTGTTAGTTGGAATTTTACTTTTTTGTAATTTTACTGCAAAATGTCATGCACAAGTATATATATATATATATATATATATATATATATATATATATATATATATATATATATATATATATATATATACATATACATACTGTTTGATAAATATATTAGGATTTTATTAAATCAATAAAAACAATATGTATTCTATTAATAGTTGATCCTATTTTAAAAACAAAATTAATTTAAAAATGCTGTTAATTGTTAGTATTATAATAAATCAAGTAAAACAATATGCATTTTATTGATAATTGATTATATAAACATCTAAATCCACAAGAATGTAGCTGTAAGTTTTTGTAAGTTTTTTGTAAATTGTAAGTTTACTTATGTATCACTGCAAAAAATCATGCATGACATCAAATTTGCTTCAAAAATATTAATTGTTGACTATATACATACTGTTTGAAAAATAATTTATGATTTTATTCTGTCAAGAAAATCAATATGTATTCTAATAATTGATTATCATATTTAAAAAAAGAACTAAACAGACAATATTTTTAATTGTTAGCTTACTTATGTTTAAACGCAAAATTTTAAGCATGTGTTCAAATTTGCATGAAAAATATTCAGTTGTTAACTCTATTCACACTTTTTTATGCATATTTTAGGAGTTAAGGATTAGGATTAAATCAATTAAACAATATGTTTAACAGTAAAATTAAATTTTGGGTTCAAGCAAAATACCAAAATTCACAATCAAAAAAGTATAATCATTTCCAAATTTTGTTTCCACAAATGTACAAAAAAAATCTAGAAATTTGAGAGAAATATGCTTAATAATACTTAAGTAATTTGCTAATTTGCACCCATTCTGATATATAAGTAATTCTGATGTTTCTTTCTTTCATTGTTCTTTCTTTTTTGCTTCTGACTTTTGGCACATTTTTACATTGGGCAAGGTTTTAGACCATGGTCTTGTCTTAGACCTGCACCCTCTATCGGTTAGCTGACAAGTCTTCTTGTCTTCTTTGTAAACAAACATTTTTCAAATCAAATCAAAAGTTAATTTGTCAAATAGAAACTCAAATAAGGAACAATTTGCAGTGAAATTCTTTGATGGATGCAGATGACATGAAACAGTAAGATAATATAGAGTATCTGAAATATTAATAAAAATAAGGAATAAATAAAAAATGTAAAAAGGAAATAAATACAAGTAAAAGACAATAATACAGATACATTTACATTTAAAATACTACAGACTGACGTGATGAAGATTGTTGAATAGTGGATGCGCAGATGGATAAAATCAATGACTAAAATTAATTATTAACAATTATTAGCTATTATTATTACACATATTTATGGGTCTGGAATACAAGTTTATACTGTAACTGCTATGTTTGGGCACTGAAGAGCATAAACACAGCTGGTTATGAATAAACAAAGTTGTACCATGTTTTAGGTGGGCAGGTGCTTGTGCTAATTAGCCATAACATTATATCTCTGTGGGCGGCGTCCTGTGTCCACTGATGAAGGACTAGAAGAACACAAATTGTGCAGCAGCAGATGAGCTACTGTCTCTGACTTTACATCTACAAGGTGGACCAGCAAGTAGTAGTAGTGTCTAATAGAGTGGACAGTGAGTGGACACAGTGTTTAAACACTCCAGAAGCAGCACTGCTGCGTCTGATCCACTCACACCAGCACAACACACACTAGTTAGTATCACTGCAGTGATGATACCTAATAGTATCTGCTCTGTGGTGGTCCTGTGGTCCAGTTTTAACATACTCTCGTTACCCCTATTTCATTTCAGCTTGTTTTCATTCATGTACATTTACATTCCAGTAAAGATTATTGATAATATGTCTTTGAAGTTTGACTTCATTACAATACTTATAGACAACTAGTCATTATATCTTCTGCTCCATGAAACACATGTTAATGTTCAGTAGTAACAGATATGCCTCTTTAATATATTTACATTGTACTAAACTACATTCATGTTCAATGGGCATATATGTGGCTGAAACAGGAAGCCTAGCGCATCCCAAATTTATCAACATTAACATTTTAATATAGCATTATAGTCATTATGACTTTTAGAAGAATGGGGTTTTGGGAAGGTGGGCTAGTGCACTATAGACCCCTGTGGTAAGCTTTTGTCCTTAATGGCATCTTACATTACTTTTACTTTTATACTTTAAGTAGTTTTGAAAGTAGTACTTTTACACTTTTACTGGAGTAAAAACTTGAGTTGATACGTTAACTTCTACAGAAGTATTTTTAAACCCTAGTATACTTCTACCTGAGTAATGAATGTGAATACTTCTGACACCTTTGGTAACTACACAGTTATTACAGAAAAAAGCCAATAAATACCATAATAAACCCAAAACTCAGTGTAAATTTAAATGATGTTCAACACGTGTATGTGGAGCTCTCGTTTTGCTTTTCACAAGCTGGTTGAATTGCATCTACTGTTAGGTGACCAGGTAACTGTTAATCAGTAGAGCTACAAATACTTTGTATATTAAAGAAGGCCTGGTTGACTCGGTGACCCACAGGTCACTATTTTTTGGAGTATTAAGTTTCATTTCATTTTGGTTTTAATGCTTCTAACAGTAAATTAACATTGAATATTAGCTGCACTGGTGAAAAGCAGGTCTTTCTAGCTTTCATTCATAATTACCAACATTGATGTTTTTCTGATAATATTGCATAGGCGTAGCAATCATAGAGAAAAGCAATGGCCCTAAAACTGACCCCTGAGGAACTCCACAAGAAATGTTAATCAATTGTCTGATGAATGATTTCCCAGTGAAACCAAAAACTGCTCATTTATTAAATTAATTATTGTTAAAAAGTATTATTAAATATGATATAATAGCTGACTAGTCAGACCATTTTGGAGTATTAGATTTCATTTTATTTTTGGTTTTAATATTATTAACAGTGAATTAACATTGAATATTAGCTGCACTGGTGAAAACCAAGTCTTTCTAGCTTTCATTCATAATTGCCAACATTGTTTGATGTTTTTCTGATAATATTGCATAGGCGTAGCAATCATAGAGAAAAGCAATGGCCCTAAAACTGACCCCTGAGGAACTCCACAAGAAATGTTAATCAATTGTCTGATGAATGATTTCCCAGTGAAACCAAAAACTGCTCATTTATTAAATTAATTATTGTTAAAAAATATTATTAAATATGATGTAATAGCTGACTAGTCAGACCATTTTGGAGTATTAGATTTCATTTCATTTTTGGTTTTAATGTTGTTAACAGTGAATTAACATTGAATATTAGTTGCACTGTTGAAAACCAAGTCTTTTTAGCTTTCATTTATAATTACCAATGTAGTTTGATGTTGTTGTTTGATGTTGCGTAGACATAGCAATCAAAGAGAAAAGCAATGGCCCTAAAACTGACCCCTGAGGAACTCCACAAGAATTTTTTATCAATTGTCTTATGAATGGTTTCCAAGTTTATAGTGAATTAACATTGAATATTAGCTGCACTGGTGAAAAGCAAGTCTTTCTAGCTTTTATTCATGTTTAATCTTAAACACACGAACCGTGCTATGAACCTGACCTAAAAAAATCCTGCAGTTGACCGAACTGGCGACTCACCAAGACCAAAATTTGACCAATATAGAAATTTATTTTGTACATCATTGGTTTTCTTCTCCCAGATTCTGCCAGGCTTGAAGTCACAAGATATCAAAAAATACTACAAATTATTAGTCTGTTCCAGAAAGGTCTAATTCATAATATTCATTGCATGATTTACATGTTTCAGATAAAACCAGGATAACCAATTGAACTAGTTTTACTCAACTCAGAAATGACTTCGATGGAAAAAATCGTTCATTTTAATTGCTTGTTACTATATAAAGCAAATTTATGTATAACTTAGATTTGTGTATAACCTACAGTGTATAGGTGTTATGACAGAAAGGTACGTGACTTTGTAAGGCTTGGAAAGGAAAATAACATGACATGACATTTTTATAGGTCATATCTGTTTTATAGCCTCGTGTACAGATATGAAACTACAGATCAGCAAAATAGACCACAGCAGAGCTGATACGAGCTCAACTGAGTTCAATCTGCTAAAGGGATCAAAAGCAGCCTCAGTAGTTTAAGGTAGTCCAGCACAGCTGCAGGAAGGAGGGGATTATGGGTAGCCACTTAGAGCCAACAAATGAATCAGCCGCATCCTCAACGGTGTTGAAATAATCCCCGGAAACGAGGATACTGTCTCTTTTTATTGATAAATCACTTAAAATTAATTCTTCTCCACTTCTGAAAGGTCATTAGCGTGAGAGCTCGACGTCTGGTTAGACTAGAATGCACGAGAAAATAATCCTGAACGGTGACCTGAACACTGCACTCTGAACTTTGCTTATGTTGTTGATAATGAATGAAAGCTAGAAAGACTTCGGCAGTGGTTTGCAGGTAATATTCATGGTTATTATACTGTTAATAACATTAAAACTAGAACTAAAAATAAACAAAGCCTAAAACTTTATAAAATTAACCCTTAAATCATATTTACAGTTTTTTTTCCAATTACTAACACACCTCTTCTCAAGCAAAACCTCTTCTCAAGTCTCCAAAACTCTAAACTTGTTTTCTGCTTTTACACACAATTTGCTATTTAAAATGGCTCTTTTTAAACTGAACATGGTTCTCTACCTAACACACAACAATCTCACATAGAGTCACATGTTTACATATCAAAACACTGCCATTCAAAATCACACTACTGGAGATAATTGGCAAACATATGTGCCACCGGGCCCTCAAACACCTCAACGGTTAATTGTTACAACTTCAATGAGAAAGTAAGCTCTATAAAATACCACAGGTGAGCACCTTACTATACAACAACAATGGAAGGAGTTGCAAAGAGAGGAAGAGGGAGGGTGAGAATGAGAGTGAGAGGAAGAGTGAGAGGTAGAGGTAGAGCTGGTAGAGGAGTTCATATATATAAATATTTTTTTTTTTTTTTTTTACTGTTTATTGAGAGATACAACCATGATGGAAGAAGCCAAATGTTCACCGCGGTACAGGAAGCTGTCACTCTAAACTAATATATTTGTTCTACACATTTTATCTGTAATTTTCTTTTTCAGGTTGCTGTTTTTTGAGAGCATATTTTTCTTCACTCCAATGTCAACATATCTGCTGTGCACTTGTTTGGTGAAAAATAACAACAGCATGTGTGTATCTGCAAATATTTCTGTGCATGTGAACAATCTGAAGAATTTTCTACTCTCTAGTCTATTTTAGTGTTTGGCAAAGCTTACTATGCCCAACAGTGTGTAGTTGGTTAGACAAAAATCTGCTAATATGAATCAAGTATGTGCCATTTGGTGCAAAAGTTTGATTTTGGTAATACTGTATGTAGTTTTGGTTGCAGGATATATGAGGTATTTTGCAGTTTGGGTATGTGGTTTTGTGAATTTTGTTAAGTATTTTAGTAAAACCAGCCTAGATTCCAAAATTGACAACTGGCAAACCTTTATCAGACAATTGATGAACATTTGATACTATAACATTTGTGGAGTTCCTCAGGGTTCAGTTTTAGGCCCATTGCTTTTTTTTTCGTTTGCTATGTCTAGGCAGCATTATCAGGAAAACAATGTCAATTTTCATAGCTATGCTTATGACACATAATTACACATATGATTTAAGACATTGCTGCCAGTTGGTAGAGCAGTTCATCAGTAGTTCTGAATTCTGAGCTGCTATCGTTTTACTAACGCATTACTAAACATTTTGTTTAGTTTCTTATCTTTTAGTACCTACAAAGTACTTTAATGCACCGCTATAATAGCCATTACGAAAGGTAGCCTGTGTGTAAACTAGGGGTGGGCGATATAATATCACTACAATAATATCACGATATTTCACGGTATTTTGCGATAATGATACTCTTGGCGATATGACAATTGAATTTTATAAAATATTTCAAGAATACACTACTGCGAAAAAATGAAAATAAAATTGTATTATTGCATGCGATATGATATGGCACACCCCTAACTGAGATATTAAAAAATACAAGAATTTACATCAGATTGTAACAGAAGTCAATGATCCAGAATGTCACGATACTAAATAATGCACTCCAAATATCTCCATATATCCAGGACTGAAGTAAAGTGAATGATACTGGAGATAAAATCTGTCTCTAGTAGATATATAATGGGAAATGAGAAAATTGTGCATTTTTCTTTTGCTAAAAACAGTAAAAGTAGTACCCAGATGTGATAATTAGGGATGGCACGATATTTCAGGGTATGATATCGTTCACGATATTCTAAAATTTTAGCGATATTATTGTTTACAATGCGTTACGGCACACCCCCAGTGTAAACTTTTGGTCGAAAGGGTCCATTTGGTAGAGCTGGCAGTTGAGAAGTCCCTGGAAAACGAAGCGCCTGTCTCGCAGGTCCCCACTGCTTCAATATCTCTGCGTGAGATCCCATTAACTGTATCAGAGTCCCCGAGCACACACAGTGTCCCTGAGAAGCACTCTAACGAGCCGCTCTCTCTCTCTCTCGCTTGTTTACTTGCTCTCTTTCGCTCGTCTCCAACTGCCCCCCAGCCTTTCCTCACATTGCTGACAGACACAACCATCGTCAGCTTAAGCAGTTAGCCGACGGGAGCTGTCTGTGGAGCTGCAGCCAGTGAGGAGCTGTCTATTCGCTACTCAGTCAGCCGTACCATGTGGCCAAAAGGATGTGGACACCTGCCCGTCACACCTATATGAGCTTGCTGGACATCCTGTCCTAAAACTATGGGCAAGAATATGGAATTGGCCCCTGTTGTCAACGGGAACAGCTTCCACTCTTCCACTCTGGCAAGGCTCTCCACAAAATGTTGGGGTCTGAGTTGTGGAAAGAGTTGTGTCCATTTGTGAGGACCACATATTCGATACACTGGACACTCATCAAACAATGGTTTGAAGGGGTGAACCCTTTTGTTTGATGGGGGCAGTCGTGGACTGGAGTTTTGGGAGCATGTCATGTGACCAGTAGGTTGGCAGTTTGATCCCATTAACCGTCAGGACTCGACTCTTGATTTCTAACCTCCAACTGCTCCCTGTGGTGCTGTGAATGGGACTGCCCACCACTCCAGAGAAGTTTGCTCACTAGTATGTTCACTAGTGTGTGTATAAGTGGGTGGTCCATTGAAAAGATTAAATGTGGAGGTCAAACACAGGAGGCAAACCCTAACCCTAACCCTAACCCTAACCCTAACCTTAACCCAATTCAGCAACTCCAAACAGTACTTTGACTTAAAGTCAACTGTTCATTCAGTCTACATTATTAGGTTGAATACAACAACTTTGATTGTTTGTTGTTGGATGAGTTATTTTTTTTAGGTTTGTAGTAACTTGGTTTTTGCCGTCAGAATGAAGAGGCAGACCAGTTCAGAGTATCAGCTTTTATTCTTAGGACCGCAGTACCGATGTTGTCTGAGCTCTCAAACCGTGGTCTTAATTGTGTCTCAGGCTGCATTCTCTTTTATAGGCCCACCTTCCTGCTCCCTCTGGCCCAGGCATACACCTGGCCACATTGTTATCTTTTGGGTGGGCAGAGGTCGTTGAACAGAAGTTCTAAAGATGACGCTGCAGGGTCTGCTAAGCCAGATATATGACTTTCTATATGGCAGGGGTCACGAAGCCACGACCTTCCCACGAACTTCTGCAGCTTCCATGTGCCATCTGTATCAATAAACCATAGCATGCAAAAATATTCACAACAGGTTGTATCAGTGAAGCCCCTGGAGTTCCTCATATGGATATGACACCAACAATAAAATGACTTCAGAGGTCTACAGCAGTGAATTGAACTGGTCAGCAGCCATCCATTGTGCTTTGACGATGTACTGACCCATTGTACAGCTGTGCTTGCCCTAAAGAACCAGGAACTATCTTCTCCTCCAGACGTTCTTCAACTTAAAAACTACCTTTTCTTTCAGTCATTCTTCTACTCAAGAACTACCTTCTTCTACTGACAATGTTATTCTCAAGAATTTCATACATTCTTCTCCAGACGTCCTTCTACTCAAGAACTACCTTCTCCTTCAGTCGTTCTTCTACTCAAGAACTACCTTCTTCTCCAGACGTCCTTCTCCTCAATAACTACCTTCTCCTCTAGACGTCCTTCCACTCAAGAACTACCTTCTCCTTTAGACATCCTTCTCCTCAAGAACTACCTTCTAATCAAGAACTACCTTCTCCTCCAGACGTACTTCTAGTCAAGAGCTACCTTTTCCTTCAGATGTATTTCTCCTCAAGACCTTCTCTCTCCTTCAGACATCTTTCTACTCAAGAACTACCTTCTCCTTCAGCCGTTCTTCTACTCAAGATGTCCTTCTACTCAAGAATTACCTTCTCCTTCAGATGTACTTCTACTCAAGAACTACCTTCTCCTTCAGACATTCTTCTCCTCAAGAACTAACTTCTACTTAAGAACTACTTTCTCCTCCAGACGTCCTTCTTCCCAAGAACTACCTTCTCCTTCAGTCATTCTTCTACTTAAGAATTACCTTCTTCTCCAGATGTCCTTCTACTCAAGAACTACCTTCTCCTCTAGACGTCCTTTCACTCATGAACTACCTTCTTCTCCAGACATCCTTCTACTCAAGAACTACCTTCTCCTTCAGATGCCCTCTACTCAAGAACTACCTTCTCCTCCAGACGCCCTTCTACTCAAGAACTACCTTCTCCTCCAGACATCCTTCTGCTCAAGAACTACCTTTTCCTCCAGTCATTCTTCTACTCAAGAACTATCTTCTCCTCCAGACACACTTCCACTCAAGAACTACCTTCTCCTTCAGACATCCTTCTCCTCAAGAACTGCCTTCTACTTAAGAACTACCTTCTTCTTTAAACGTACTTCTTAAGAACTACCTTCTTCTCCATAAGTCCTTCTAGTCAAGGACTACCTTCTCCTTCAGACATCCTTCTACTCAAGAACTAACTTCTCCTTCAAATGTACTTCTACTCAAAAACAACCTTCTCCTCCAGACGTCCTTCTAGTCAAGAACTACCTTCTCCTCTAGATGTCCTTCCACTCAAGGATTAATCTCTCCTTCAGACGTCCTTCTGCTCAAGAACTACCTTCTCCTTCAGTCGTTCTTCTACTCAAGAACTACCTTCTCCTCTAGACACACTTCTACTCAAGAACTACCTTCTACTTAAGAACTACCTTCTCCTTCAAATGTACTTCTACTCAAAAATTACCTTCTCCTACAGACGCCCTTCTACTCAAGAACTACCTTCTCCTTCAGACGCCCTTTTACTCAAGAACTACCTTCTCCTTCAGACATTCTTCTCCTCAAGAACTAACTTCTACTTAAGAACTACTTTCTCCTCCAGACGTCCTTCTTCCCAAGAACTACCTTCTCCTTCAGTCATTCTTCTACTTAAGAATTACCTTCTTCTCCAGATGTCCTTCTACTCAAGAACTACCTTCTCCTCTAGACGTCCTTTCACTCATGAACTACCTTCTTCTCCAGACATCCTTCTACTCAAGAACTACCTTCTCCTTCAGATGCCCTCTACTCAAGAACTACCTTCTCCTCCAGATGCCCTTCTACTCAAGAACTACCTTCTCCTCCAGACATCCTTCTGCTCAAGAACTACCTTTTCCTCCAGTCATTCTTCTACTCAAGAACTATCTTCTCCTCCAGACACACTTCCACTCAAGAACTACCTTCTCCTTCAGACATCCTTCTCCTCAAGAACTGCCTTCTACTTAAGAACTACCTTCTTCTTTAAACGTACTTCTTAAGAACTACCTTCTTCTCCATAAGTCCTTCTAGTCAAGGACTACCTTCTCCTTCAGACATCCTTCTACTCAAGAACTAACTTCTCCTTCAAATGTACTTCTACTCAAAAACAACCTTCTCCTCCAGACGTCCTTCTAGTCAAGAACTACCTTCTCCTCTAGATGTCCTTCCACTCAAGGATTAATCTCTCCTTCAGACGTCCTTCTGCTCAAGAACTACCTTCTCCTTCAGTCGTTCTTCTACTCAAGAACTACCTTCTCCTCTAGACACACTTCTACTCAAGAACTACCTTCTACTTAAGAACTACCTTCTCCTTCAAATGTACTTCTACTCAAGAATTACCTTCTCCTACAGACGCCCTTCTACTCAAGAACTACCTTCTCCTTCAGACGCCCTTTTACTCAAGAACTACCTTCTCCTTCAGACATCCTTCTCCTCAAGAACTACCTTCTCCTTCAGACATCCTTCTCCTCAAGAACTATCTTATACTTAAGAACTACCTTCTTCTTTAAACGTACTTCTTAAGAACTACCTTCTTCTCCATAAGTCCTTCTAGTCAAGAACTGCCTTCTCCTTCAGACATATTTTTCCTCAAGAACTTCTTTCTCCCCCAGACGCCCTTCTACTTCAGAACCAGCTTCTCCTCCAGAAACCCTTCTACTCAAGAACTGCCTTCTCCTTCAGACGGCCTGGAATCCTGGAGTTCCTAATATGGACACAACACCAACTATAAAATGATTGAAACTACTTCAGAAGTCTATAGCAATGACTTGAGCTGGTCAGCAGCCATCCATGGTGCTTTGACCATGTTCTGACCAAGTGCAGAGCTGTGCATGCTTTATAGAACCAATGGTTTCTAAACCCTGAGAGCAAGATCAAATAAATAAGTGTTTAACACCTGAACACCAGGTGTTTTGAACTCAGAATTATTCTTGCAGACAATTGTTCCTCAGATGTTCAACTGAACAATGATGCCCTTACCGCTTACAGTGTGGTCCTGAAAGCCATGCGTTGAGGCAGCGAGATGCTGTCCGAGGCACTGAAGCCCTGCGGCTGAGAAGCTGTCCGTGGTCCTGAAATCCCGGCTGCTATGTATGCCGTGGCCGTATCGGCGGAGCGTTTAAAATTCAAAGGGGCATAAATTAATGAATACTTATCTGTGAACCCCTTGGCCTTGGTTTCCGGGCTCCGAGTCCTGTCATGTCTAATAAGGATGGGGTGAGCGCGGGCCGAGTGGGGGGAGGGAGGGGGGGGTGCTCTCAGCGTCTGTCACTGTGGGTGCCCGGCTCCATCTCTCAGCCGCAGACAGACGGACGGATCGGAGGCATCACTATGCAGCCCGGCAGAGCTGTTTGTCTGCACGGGCCGCGACACCTCCACCGCTCCAGGGGATTCTAATGAGCTCTCGCGGGACGCCCGTTAGCCACTTAACATCCCGTGGCGCGAGGGGGCCGTCCACATCCGAGGGGCACGTACACGCCTCCCCTGACCCGAGCTCTAGGTGGACACTCACGCAGACAGACACACACCATCCAGCGCAGTGGACGGTCTAGAGCTCAAGGCCAAAACAAGCACTCAGCAATTATTTGGAATTTGATAGATGGTGGTTCGGCCTGGAAACGCCGGCGGAGTGCTGTGCTTTCGATACACATGATAATAATGCTTGATTTATAGGGGTCTCGAAGGCGGGTCGAGGAAGGATGTTGTGCACGGAGGGTCTCAGACAATGTCCATCTAAAACGTAACTGGCCCAGAAGCTGTGTAAGGATATGAGATGGAGGCAGTGGATGAAGAACAGAGTGGAGGAGATGGAGGCAGTGTGTGAAGAACAGAGTGGAGGAGGTGGAGGCAGTGTGTGAAGAACAGAGTGGAGGAGATGGAGGCAGTGTGTGAAGAACAGAGTGGAGGAGATTGAGGCAGTGCGTGAAGAACAGAGTGGAGGAGATGAAGGCAGTGTGTGAAGAACAGAGTGGAGAAGTTGGAGGCAGTGTGTGAAGAACAGAGTAGAGGAGATGAAGGCAGTGTGTGAAGAACAGACTGGAGGAGATGGAGGCAGTGTGTGAAGAACAGAGTGGAGGAGATTGAGGCAGTGCGTGAAGAACAGAGTGGAGGAGATGGAGGCAGTGTGTGAAGAACAGAGTGGAGGAGATGGAGGCAGAGTGAGAAGAACAGAGTAGAGGAGATGGAGGCAGTGTGTGAAGAACAGAGTGGAGGAGATGGAGGCAGTGTGTGAAGAACAGAGTGGAGGTAATGGAGGCAATGTGTGAAGAACAGAGTGGAGGTAATGGAGGCAGTGTGTGAAGAACAGAGTGGAGGTAATGGAGGCAGTGTGTGAAGAACAGAGTGGAGGTGATGGAGGCAGTGTGTTGCTAGTATGTTGTTTTGTAGTTGCTACCATGCTGCTTGGAGGTTTCTATGTTTTTCCAGGTGGTTGCTAGTGGGTTGCTGGTATCATTATGATAGAAGTTGGGATCACAAACCTTCAAACACCCCCGCAAGGCCCTGCATGGAACAGTGCATGACCTGGTGGACCACCAATCCCCATCAAGATAGAACATTAAGCTTCAGTTCTAGAAACACTCTGCAATGATGTTGCAATGAAGACTGTTGGGAGACAGTCATATAATTATAATAATTATAAACGTATTATTATAATATCGTAAATCAACAAACATAATGCCTGGGTTTCTAAAGTTCACAACACCACCAGTAATGCTGAACTTAAGTGGAATTTTACTATTTTTGGATGAGGAATCTTGAGCAACACAATTGGACACCAGTGTAGAGTCATTGGTGCAACACTATTTAATGTCATAAGGATTTTAGCGTCATTGGACTAACATCACTGAACCTTCATAGCAGTCTGAAGTTATTGGGCTAAAGTTAGTTGGCACAGTAAGATTCTAAAGTCATTGGCGCAACCTCTTTGACATCACAATGATGTCAATATGAATCATCGTGTTTCCATCAATGCGCATCAGTGGAAATCTAGAGTCATTGGGCTAACATTATTGGACATCATAGAGATATGGCTTTCAAGCATTGGTATTATGTTATTGGGCATCATAATGTCATTGGGCATCATAGTCACTGGTGCAACCTCTTTGACATTACAATGATTCTTGAATGATTATATCTTCAGAGTTCTTGCCATTGGTACAGCAATTCTGGACTTCATAGAGATACTACAGTCATTGGTATGATGTTATTGGACATTGTAGCGGTACTAGTGTCATTGTTATTGAATGGTATATAAGAAATTATAATATGATATATAATATATCATATCGTTACATATGATAGAGATTCTAGAATCCCTGGTGTAATCTTATTGATTTGAAAATAATTGGGCTAATGTCATTGGACATCAGTGAAAATCCTGGGAAAATCCTATTTGGATGAGGAATCTTGGACATCATTAGAGTTCTTGCCATTGGGACAGCAATTCTGGACTTCATAGAGATACGAGAGCCATTTGTATGATGTTATTGGACATTGTAGGGGTACTAGTGTCATTGTTATTGAATGTTATATAAGGAATTATAATATGATATATAATATATCATATCATTAGAGATTCTAGAATCACTGGTGTAACATTATTGACATCACAAGGATTTGAGATTCATTGGGCTAATGTTATTGGACATCAGTGAAAATCCTGGGAAAATCCTATTTGGATGAGGAATCTTGGACATCATTAGAGTTCTTGCCATTGGGACAGCAATTATGGACTTAATAGAGATATAAGAGTCATTGGTATGATGTTATTGGACATTGTAGCAGTACTATTGTCATTGTTATTGAATGTTATATAAGGAATTATAATATGATATATAATATATCATATCGTTAGACATGATGGAGATTTTATAATCCCTGGTGTAATCTTATTGATTTGAAAATCATTGGGCTAATGTCATTGGACATCAGTGAAAATCCTGGGAAAATCCTATTTGGATGAGGAATCTTGGACATCATTAGAGTTCTTGCCATTGGGACAGCAATTCTAGACTTCATAGAGATACTACAGTCATTGGTATGATGTTATTTGACATTGTAGGGGTACTAGTGTCATTGTATTGTTATTGAATGTTATATAAGGAATTATAATATGATATATAATATATCATATCATTAGAGATTCTAGAATCACTGGTGTAACATTATTGACATCACAAGGATTTGAGAGTCATTGGGCTAATGTCATTGGACATCAGTGAAAATCCTGGGAAAATCCTATTTGGATGAGGAATCTTGGACATCATTAGAGTTCTTGCCATTGGGAAAGCAATTCTGGATATCATAGAGATACGAGAGTCATTGGTATGTTATTGGGCATCATAGCGGTACTAGTGTCATTGTTATTGAATGTTATATAAGGAATTATAATATGATATATAATATATTGTATCGTTAGACATGATGGAGATTCTAGAATCACTGGTGTAATCTTATTGATTTGAGAATCATTGGGCTAATGTCATTGGACATCAGTGAAAATCCTGGGAAAAAAACCTATTTGTATGAGGAATCTTGGGTATCGCTCAGGCCTTTCACAATTGAAATCTCTACTGCGTTCACAACCACTCAGAATGCCTGCTGTATCCTGCAATGAGCGCAACAAGGCCCATTTGAATTTGTTTGTCTTGGCCGAGCTAATTAAAACGTCACAATTCATTATATGAGGCAGGCTCTTAGCTTGTCAGAGGGAAAATGGGAATATCAATCATCCACCCCATCCCCTCCCACAAAGCCCAACCTTTTCCCTCCCCAGACCGCAGCGCTGAGCTCAGTGACAGGTCCTGTCCGAGATGTCCGTGAGGAATGGGCTTCCATGTAATGGCCGTCAAGCCCTGATCGCTCGCGTGCCTTTGTCGGGAGTGCCACTCTGTTATCTTGACCTTTTCCTGTCATCTGGGTTTTCCACACCTAGGACTCGGTTGCAAAGTCCGTCTCTGCCGGAGAGGCACCTGCCCTTGATTTGACATCCACTCGTCATGCGCCTGAACGTATTGCTGTGACAAGCTAATGGCAGGATTATGGAACCTGCTGTCCCGGACAGATTTTCAATCAGTGGGATGGTTGAATTTGAAGACATCTCTCTAGATGGATGGTCTGATGTGAAACACAATGTAAGCAATATTTTTTCCCCGGCATTTGCAATTATGATTCAGTTGCTGGGCCGTAAGATAAGGAGCACTCTGAAGATATTTCTCCTGAATAATTATACTTCAGTAAAATACAATTAAATAAAAAAAACATATTTTACACGTTGACGTTGGGAGCGAAGTGTTAAGACAAACGGGAATGAAGGTTTATATCTTGGAGAGTTATTACAGTCACCAAAATAATATTTTAGGGTGTCACCATGATGATGCATTTCCTGGGAGTCATTTAGGCTTATGTTTTTGGAAATTACAAGGATATCAGAGTCATTGGTCATGAGGACTGTAGAGTCATTGGACTGACATTCTGGAGTTAACACTTTGATAAACTCTAGAAGCTTTAGGTCAGTGTTACAGGGTTTGTAAGACCTCTGGAAAGTGCATGGTTTCTATTCTAAAGTCACTAAAAATAAAAACATTGGGACTCTAGAGTCACTGGCCAGTAATCACAGTGATTCTGTGAGTCATTTTTGATTTGCTATTGGGCATCATTGGGGTTTTAGCGTCGCTGGTGTAACCTCATAGACATCACAAGAATTCTAGATCAGTGGGCTGACATGATTGGACATTAAAGGAAGTCTGTGGAAGTCTGTGAGGGTAAAGCTATTGGACACCAGTGTAGAGTCATTGGTGCAACACTATTAAATGTCATAAGAATTTAGACATTGGACTAACATCACAGAACTTTCACAGCAATCTGAAGTAATTGGGCTAAAGTTAGTTGACACAGTAAGATTACAAAGTCATTGGCGCAACCTCTTTGAGTCAGTGGTCTAACATTATTGGACATCATTAGAGTTCTTGCCATTGGGACAGCAATACTGGACATCATAGAGGTACCAGAGTCATTGGTATGATGTTATTGGGCATCATATCGGTACTAGTGTCATTGTTATTGAATGTCATATAAGGAAATATAATATGATATATAATATATATCATATCATTAGACATGATAGAGATTCTAGAATCACTGGTGTAATATTATTGACATCACAAGGGTTTGAGAATCATTGGGCTAACGTTATTGGACATAATTGAAAATCCTGGGTCATTGGCCTAAAGTTATTAGACACCAATGGGATTCTACAGTCCTTAGTGCAATGTCATTAGACATGTATGGGAAATCATCAGACAACATTGGAAATTGGGGTAATCATATTTAAGATCACTGGACTTATTAGGGTTCTAGTCATTGGAATAATGTGACTGGACATCATAGTGTTAGGGTTATCCGCCTCTCAACTAACACAAAGCTTAACTCTGAAACACCCTATGTGTTGCAGAGAAAGTGAATGGCTTTATACATTACTCTATTGAGATGCTGGGAAAGAAAAACTTGGGACCAGCAGTGGCATCTCCAGGCTCCAGGTCCTGGACTTCTCTGTGGCTTAACTCGTTCAATGATCTCTTTCACAGTTCAGCTTCTTTGGCTGGTTTTGTGGTGGATTAAGGAGACTAATGGTCCAAGGACAACTTTTAGACTTCAGATTTAGAGGTATATGTGTCTTGGACATCTTGGACATCACGTCCCCTTGTTTGTTTGGTGGAAATCAGTGGCTTATCATGCACTACCGAGACCCAACATTAGGGAAACCAGCATCACTGTGGTAACACTATTGAACACCATTGGGACTCTACAGTCATTAGGTTAACGTCATTGGGCGTGATAGAGATTCTAGAACCACTGACGTAACCTTATCTGACATCATATGGATTCTAGGGTGACTGGGCTTGACATGGATTCTAATGTCATTGGACTAACCTAATTATCATTGGATGCCCTCGATCACAGGTCTAACGGTTCAGATTACCCATGCTACATATCTGGACACCTCAAGCTTTGTTCTTTCCGAGTATCTTTCAAGCAAACGTTGAAAGCAAATAACTCCAAAGCCCAGGCATAGGATGGAGCCCAGACCGCTAACACAGATCGGGTTTTCTGTGTAGAGTGAGGACATTTCTAACTCCTCCACTTGCTCAGTGGTGCCAGAGGCAGTCTTTTTACACTTTCAGCAACCAAACAAGGGCGAGTGAAGTCGAGCCCTTGGACGGCTTTGTAGGTAGCGTCTGCAGAAAGCTTTGCCCAGTGATGGTGAGTAATTTCATTCCGTGTGTAAATATATGTTTGGTGTCAAGGGGACGAGACAAAAGGCGAGCTGACAGGTCTGACAGGCAATTACTGTACCCCTGTCTGTGCTGTGGTTTACGGGAACTGGGGCGCTTCTGCTACAGCGCCGGAGACTGAAGGAAAGGCCTCGTTCCGAGGGGAGAAAACCTTCCCCCCAAACGTGTGAATTTCACGGCTCATGTCCTTTGGACACGTTGAATGAAAATACAGTCCTTTGAGTGGTCTCTTGGGTTTCGGGGGATTTCAAGGTAAGATAGGTGATGTAAGAATGGCTCTTTTTTCTGTTTGTTTGTTTCAGTAAAACCTGAAACACTGTTGGACTATAGCGCAAGCGTGTACCGCTTTCAAAGAGGCATGTAAACATTTTTTATAATTCAGACATGCTTCTAAAATTTTATTCTAATATCCAAAGCCAATGTGAGGACATACATGTGTCATTTTTCAAGAGTGATTGGGCAAACTTAACTAAACTTCAAAGGGAATCTATAGTCATTTGATGCAACATTCTTGATTGTAGGGTAATTGGACTAACTGTAATTGGGCTACTGTGATTGGAAACCAGAAGGTTTCTATGATCAGTCATCGAATGCCATTGAACTACGACAATTAAACATTGGACAGATGTCACAGAGATTTTTAACTCATTAGATTAATGCTATTTGACATTACAGGGATTCCAGAGTTAATTAGATAATGTTATTAGGGATCATTGGGATTCTTCAGTTCTTAAGTAAATAATATAGAACTTCATAGAGAATCCCTAGTCAATGGTGTAACCTTATTGGCCATCACAGGGAAGTCACTAAGTTCTATTAATTGTAGTAACATTATTGAACATCAAAATGAGTCTAGAGTCCGTAGGTGTATTACTGGATAAATGATACTGGATTTCATAGAGAATCTATAGTCATTGGTGTAACCTTATTGGATTCTGATTCTAAAGTAATTAAGGTAACATTATTGAACGTCAAAATGATTCGACAGTCGTTCTGGAGTCATCGGGGCAATGTTATCAAACATCAAAATGAATCTACAGTTAGGGCAAATGCTATTGTATATTAGAGAGAACCTATAGTTATTGGTGTAACCTTATTTGATGCCGCAGGGATTCTATAGTCATTTGTGTAAGCAAGTCATTGGGGCAACATTATTAAACATGCTGTAACCTGATTTGACATTGCGTGGGTTGTAAAGTCATTGGCGTAACCTAGTTGAGCATAATTTTCATTGGATTCTTGTCATTAGGATAATTGGGTCTCACTAATACTATAGAATTACTGGGCTACTTTAGGCCATTCCCCCTTTTTGTCTGCAAGTGGAAGGGAGTCAATGGTGTAAAATTTTTAGATGCCAGATCGTTACTGAAGAAATTGGTGTTACCTCATTGAACATCACAGTGCATCTAGAGTCAATGGTGTAACCTTTTCAGACACAAGAGGGATGCTGGAGTCATTGGTCTAACCTTGTTGAACACGGTAGTGATACTGAGGTCATTGGTGTAACCTTATCTGACCTCACAGAAATTCTTACATCATTGGTATAACCTTATTGGTCGCAGCAGGGATTCTATAGTGGTTGGTGTAAGCAAGTCATTGGGACTACTGAGCAGGAAAACGATTTTACAGTCATTAGGTAAATGTTTTGAATACCAGAGAGAGTCTATAGTCATTGGTGTAAGCTTGTTGGACATCGCAGGGTTTCTAAATTCATTGGTGTAACCTTATTTGAAAACACATGTATTCTAATGTCATTGGACAAACCCAGTTCACAGGATCACAGGAATTCTTATGTCATTGTATATCACAGGGATTCTATAGTCATTGTTGTAAGCAAGTCATTGGGGCAACATTATTGAGAGAGAAACGATTCTATAGTTATATAGTAAATGCTATTGTATGTTACAGAGAGTCTATGGTCATTAGTGTAAGCAATTCATTGGAGGAACATTATTGACAGGGAAACAATTCTATAGTTATATGGTAAATGCTATTGCACCAGTGACTATAGAGAGAGTCTAGTGTAACCTTGTTGGAGACCACAGGGATTCTAGAGTCATTGGTGTAACCTTGTTTGAAAACACATGTTCTAATGTCATTGGACAAACCCAGTTCAACATCATTCTCATTGGATTCTAGGGTCACAATGCTAATGTTATTGGGTGTCATCAAAACTCCAGTATAGCTGGGCTACTTTTTTTTAATTAATATTTTAGAATTTGTATATTAAATAACCTTCAATTTACTTTTAGGTGGCAAACAGTTTGACTTTGTTTTACTTTGGCAGTGTTTTAAAAGTAATTTTGTATATAACCAGCTCATTGAGGTTGTTCCACTTAACCACCTTTTAATCACTTTTTAAGGTCTTAGGTTCTGAAGGACATGTTTACTGAAGCTGAGTCACGTACTGTGACCTTGTATCTCAGAGAACTTTGAAGAGACTGCCCATGATTCAGCCGTATGTGTGGGGCGACACAAGATCACATCCTGGCACCGTGCCAGTGGGGCTTTGCCCACCCCAGTGGCCCTGAGGGAGAAAGGACCCGCTTTCAGTCTGTTCCATCGAATTGATTAATGTGGCAATTACTGACGCTAATCACCTTAATGAGACAGGAGGATAAACAGCAGCCCACAAATTAGACCACTAGCATGCTGCGTATGACGTGTTTGTCACTTCCTGTGTGAGAAATCTGCTGGTATTTGTGTACATACGTAATAGGATTCGCACATTAACGTTTATGGACCCTGCCTGTGGTGTTTGAGACATTACTGTAGCCGGAAGTCTTTTAATTTGAAATAAACCGGACACATGTTTGTTGTTTCAGTGCAGTAAAGAGAGTTTAACCCATAGGTTTTCATCCTGGCATAGGTCGTCTAATGGTATAAGTATAGTATATTACTAATGTGGCTGGACAAATGTGCATTAATTCCTGTATACCTATAAATAGGTACATTCTTTACAGTTACTAACACAGGTATTCATTTATTTTATATCAAACAATGGCAAACGTAATGATAATAATTATAATAATAATAATGGTAATGCATTTTAAATAAAAATAGTTAGCTAATTTAGGTAATAACAAAAATGCATTCATGGTCAGTATACCAAAATATATCTAAACTGTGTTTACCATTCGAATAATATGTTATGATACATAAAACAACCTTATTATGAAGGGTACAAATAAAAACATTTTAAGAATAACAGAGATTATTTGAAACCAGAGAACAACAATTAAAAAAACACCTTTCTATTATTAAAGAGTTATAGTCTGTTATTAGAGTATCTAAAATACTACAGAACAGTATTTTCAGCGTTGGAACATCTTTAGCCTACTAAAATCAGCTGGCCACAAAGTTTTCATGTTAGGTCTTTCTCATAGTTTGTTGACCAAGTGGAGAATTTCTGTTGTAGCGCAGATTCTCAATCCAAAGTATGTTTTTTGTTTGCAAGTAGAAGAGCGTCTATAGTCATTAGTGTAGATTTTGGACATCACAGGGATTCTAGAGTCAATGGTGTAACCTTTTCAGACATCACAGGGATCCTAGAGTCAATGGTGTAACCTTTCAGACATCACAGGGATTCTAGAGTCAATGGTGTAACCTTTTCAGACATCACAGGGATCCTAGTGTCAGTGGTGTAACCTTTTCAGACATCACAAGGATCCTAGAGTCAATGGTATAACATTTTCAGACATCACAGGGATCCTTGAGTCAGTGGTGTAACCTTTTCAGACATCACAGGGATCCTAGAGTCTGTGGTGTAACCTTTTCAGACATCACAGGTATCCTAGAGTCAATGGTATAAACTTTTCAGACAGCACAGGGATCCTAGAGTCAATGGTGTAAACTTTTCAGACGTCACAGGGATCATAAAGTCAGTTGTGTAACCTTATTTGACATCCCATGGATTGTAGAGTCTTTCAACCAACCTAGTTCAACATCATATTTATTGGCCTCTGGGGTCATTCGGCTATTGTTACTGGGCATCACTAACACTATAGAACTGCTGTGCCCCTTTAAGCTATATTGTTTTTTTGTTTGCAAGTTGAAGAGAGTCTATAGTCATTGGTGCAATCTTATTGAACATCACAGAGATTCTAAAGTCAATAGAGCAACCTTTTCAGGCACCAGATGAGTACTAAAGCCATTGGTGTAACTTTATTTAACACAGCAGGGATTCTAGAGTCAATATTGTAACCTTATTTGACACTGCGTGTAAAGTCATTGGAGTCACCTAATTGAGCAGCGTTCTTATTGGATTCTGGTAATTAGGCTAATTGGATGTCACTTATACTATAGAATTACTGGGATACTTTAGGCTATTCCCCCTTTTTGTCTGCAAGTGGAAGGGAGTCTAGAGTCAGTGGTGTAACATTTTTAGATGCCGGAGGGATACTGAAGTCATTGGTGTAAATGTTCTAGATGCCAAAGGAATACTGAAGAAATTGGTTACCTTACTGAATATCACAGTAGATCAATGATCAATGGTGTAACCTTTTCAGATACAGAGGGATTCTGGAGTCATTGGTCTAAACTTATTGAACACTGCAGTGATTCTAAAGTCATTGGTGTAGCCCTTATTTAACATCGCTTGGATCGTAAAGTTATTGGACTAACCCAGCATCATTCTCATTGGATTCTGGGGTCTTTAGGCTAATGTTACTGATGGTCACTAATACCATAGAGTTGCTGGGCCACTTTAGGCTATTTCCTTTTTTTGGCATGTTGAAGAAAAACATCCCTTTATATGTTTTCCAGGTTTCAAATCACATGTAATTGTAAGTCTACTAACTGTGTCATTATTGTGTAAATGTGTAATTACTTTAATTACAAAAACCGGAGAATAACTCCAGTCAGACTGTAGAGAAAACATCAAAGTCATTCCTCAAACTTCTCTGAGAATCTCAAAAAACACTTGTTCCAAGACTAATTAAGGAAGCGCATGAAAATCCTTTCGAGAAATGCGGCACATCGTCCAGGTCTCATCACACGTTTCCCACTGATTCACAGCAGGGGGAGGCCAGCCGAGACCCCGCGCTTGCTTGCCGTGCCAGAGAGCCGAGCTATTTCGACATGAAAGCGAGAAGAGTCTAGAACAGCTCACACCTTGTGGCCAGCCAGAGTTCAGCACACATGCTGAAGAGAGTCTGCTCATGAGTTTGCAGTGCTTCACACATGATGGTGAACAAAGATTCATAATCCAATATATTTAAAAAGAATGATATGATGTGAAGTGGTGTAGTGGTTAGTACGGTGATGTAGTGGTCAGTACGGTGGCGTAGTGGTCAGTACGGTGGTGTAGTGGTCAGTACGGTGGCGTAGTGGTCAGTACGGTGGTGTAGTGGTCAGTACGGTGGAGTAGTGGTTAGTACGGTGGTGTAGAGGTCAGTATGGTGTGTAGTGGTCAGTACGGTGGCGTAGTGCCTTAAGGGAGCCTTGTCCAAGGGTACAATCAGATATACCTAATCTGTTGAGGGGTTTGAACCTGTGACCTTCCAGTTCCGGGCTCAGGCCACCACCACCACCAGGCTACCCATAGAGCCCGTACCTTGGTGCCTCCTGGTGATGCAAGTCTGTTGTCACGACAGCCTCACACATTCATCACACAACTTTTTGTAATTGGCCCGGCAGCAGGGTTTGAGCTCAGCACATGTTGGGGGGGTTATTAATTGTCTTACTCGGTGGTGCTGAGCTTGTAATATAACTCGACCCAGTTTGTTGTTACAGCCACTCTGTGTTTATTGCGGGGAACGATGTAATGTAATAACAGGTCAAAGATGAACGGTAATCTTCCCCAGCGGAACTGGACCTCAGCGACCCTGACCGATGTATTTATATATTTATTGATTACCTGATCAGTCCCGCTTCAAACGAGCTGCTCTGGTAAGAAAAGTTAAAAGGGGACGCTTGATTTTACTTGGCCGGGAGGGACTCGGTAAACTTCCTGCGAGAAATGTGCTGACAGTAAAGCTCTAAACACCACTATAGCGGCCGCAGTAATAAATGGGCTCATATATTGTTTCTATCGATTCTGTCATGGCGGGCTTGTAAAAGACCCCCTTTTCATTATTGAATCCTCGTGTTGCAAAGTGTCGGCCGAGGGGAAGCGGAGAGACAGAGCGTTGCTTGAAATACGTGGACTCGTGAGTCAGTCTAATGGGTGGAAGTCGTCTAGGAGGCATGCAGGGTGGGTTAAGGTGGGTTATATGATGTACGGCCCACTGTAGTGTTGGGAATATGTAAATTAGTCGTTTAGTCGTTTGACAGATGAGTAGATTGAAAGGAAGTGCTTTTGATTGGTCAGACGTGTGTGTAGGATAAAGCAATTGGGAACCCCCCAGGCCTCGAAGAAGACCTACTATTTCCAGAAATAAAAAAAAATACTATTAATTATGTATTAATATATTAATTAATCAAATTTTCACGCTTGTTGTGTGTACGTTGCATTAATATTCAGTTATTAAAACAACAATTTTTAATTTTTAATTTACAACTATTTGCCACATGAACACACATACACTAGTGAACACACACACACTAGCGGGCATTGAAACACCCACATGCACACACATACTATTGAACACACACACTAGGGGCCAGTAAAACAACCAAACTCACACATTAGTGAACACACACACTAGGGGGCTGTGAAACTACCATATGCACACACATACACAAACACTAGTGAACACACACACTAGGGGGGAGTGAAAAACCCCCATATACACACATACTATTGAACACACACACACACATACTAGTGAACACACGCACTAGGGGGGCAGTGAAAAACCCACATACACACACCGTAGTGAACACACACACTAGGGGGGCAGTGAAACATCCACATGCATGCACACTACTGATCACACACACACTAGGGGGCAGTGAAAAACCCATATACACGCAAAGTAGTAAACACACACACTAGGGGCAGTGAAACACCCACATACACCACATACAGTAGTGAACACACACACTAGGGGCAGTGAAACACCCACATACACACACACTAGTGAACACACACTAGAGGGCAGTGAAACATCCACATGCACACACATACTATTGAACATTCACACACACACACACAGACACACACACTAGGGGTCACTGAAACACATACACACATGCACTAGTGAACACACACACACACACATTAGTAAACACATACTCTAGGGGGCAGTGAAACACTCCCATACACACCGTAGTGAACACACACACTAGGGGGCAGTGGACCACCCACATAGATCCAAACACAGTAGTGAACACACACACACACTAGCGAGCAGGTAAACACCCACATGCACACACATACTATTAAACACACACACACGCTAGGGGCCATTGAAATACCCCCACACACACACTAGTGAACACACACACACTAGAGGGTAGTGAAACACCCACATACACACATACACTAGAAAACACACAAACACAGACACCAGTGAAAACACACACACACACACACACACACACTAGGGGCCACTGAAATACCCCCACAAACACACTAGTGAACACACACACTAGAGGGCAGTGAAACACCAACATACACACATACTCTAGAAAACACACAAACACAGACACTAGTGAAAACACACACTAGGGGGCAGTGAAACACCCACATACATCCAAACACACTAGTGAACACACACACACATTAGGGGGCAATGAAACACATACACACACTCATGAATACACACACTAGTGAACACACACATACACACATTAGTAAACACATACTAGGGGGCAGTGAAACACCCACATACACAAACACACACACACACACACATTAGCAAACACACACACACACTAGTGGGCAATGAAACAGTCCCATACATGCACAGTAGTGAACCCACACACTATGAGTCAGTGAAACACTCCCTCCACACGCACACTAGTAAACACCCACATGCACACACATACTATTAAACACTCACACACATACACACACTAGTAAACATAGACACTAGAGGCAGTGAAACATACACACACACACAAACACACACACTAGTGTACAGTTAAACAACCACATATACACAAACTAGTGAACACACACACTAGTGTACAGTGAAACAACCACATACATACACACACACTAGAGAGCAGTGAAATACCCACATACCATTAAACACACACACACACACACACACACTAGCGAAGACACACACTAAGGGTCAGTAAGTACACTTACCCAGAGCAGTGGGCAGCCCTATCCAGAGTACCCAGGGAGCAGTTGGGGGTTAGGTGCCTTCCTCAAGGGTACTTCAGGTGTGTCCTTTTGATCCTTCTGGTCACAAGACCTGATCCCTAACCTTCAGCCCACGCCTGCCCCCTGGATGTGCTTCAGACCCCCAGACTTACTTTGAAAGAGAATTCAAAGAGAACTTAGTCAAATCTTGGTGAAGGATGTGTCTTGTTAGTGGATGATCTACTATTGCCACCATATCTTCATCAGTATCAGTGTTTTCTTGTATCTCCACTACTCACTGCTGCTATTTCTTTTATTTCTCTTTCATATATTCTGTAGTACTGTTTGAAGTTACCATTTGGGAGATTGGGTAGACTAGATATGGCACAGTTTGGGCCCGACAGTGACTCTAGTTCCTGGGTTGAGGGGTAGGGCTTCAGTACCAGTAGAACTATGATGCATGAGCATGTTTAGATGCTGCCAGGATTCCCAATGAGACCTTGTTTGGAAAAATATCTCCAAAAATCAGAGTAAAAAATCTATATACCATGTAAACACTGCACAGAGTTTGGGTGGGTTTGGGTGGGTCGGAGAGAAAACTGACCCCTTAGTCTTTGTTGAGTCATTCACAGATGTTTGCACTCTACACCTGTGAATATTCTAGCTCAGATCTGAGGCTGCAAAGAGAGCTGAAGAGGAGACACATTTTGATTTATGTGGTTTATGGACAAATCGAGTCCCTGCCATTTGTCTTCATATCTGTAGATGCGGATTGAGTAGGCAGGACCGTCAACTTCAATTACACACTGTACAAACTATGGAAATGTACCCTCACAGGTCCAACAGCGGTTCCACTGGTGCACCTTACTTCTCCCAACAACAAAGACTACATCGAGCTAGATGGACTGGGAGACCCAGTACGGTCCTGGTAGGTGGTCACAGGTATCTGGAGCCATGCTGACTGCAGTGCATCACACAGCTGCTGAGGGGGTGATCCATAGAGCCAACACCACCATGCAGGAAGTCCCACACAGGCTCAGAGATTGGGTTCATTGGGGGAATTAGCAGGCAGTGAAACACCCACATGTACACACATACTATTGAACACACACACACACACACACTAGTAAACACACACTAGTAAACACACACACACTCTAGGGGTCACTGAAATACCCACATACAAACACACACACACTAGTGAACACACAAACACTAGTGAAAACACACACTAGAGGGCAGTGAAACACTTCCATACACACATACACTAGTGAACACACAAACACACACTAGTGAAAACACACACTAGGGGTCACTGAAACACCCACATACACACGAACACTAGTGAACACACACTAGAGGGCAGTGAAACACCCACATACACACATACAATAGTGAACACAAACACACACTAGTGACAACACACACTAGGGGGCAATGAAACACTCACATACATACACTAGTGAATACACACACTAGTGAACACACACATACACACATTAGTAAACACAAACACTAGGGGGCAGTAAAACCCACATACATCCAAATACACCAGTGAACACACACACACAAGCGGGCAGTGAAACACCCACATGCACACACATACTATTGAACACACACACACACACACTCTAGGGGTCACTGAAATACCCACATACAAACACACACACACACACACACACACACAGACACACAGACACACACACACTAGTGAACACACACACACTAGTGAAAACACACACTAGGGGCAGTGAAACATCCACATACACACATACACTAGTGAACACACAAACACTAGTCAAAACACACACTAGGGGCAGTGAAACACCCACATACACACATACACTAGTGAACACACAAACACTAGTGAAAACACACACTAGGGGCAGTGAAACACCCACATACACACATACACTAGTGAACACACAAACACACATTAGTAAAAACACACACTAGGGGGCAGTGAAACACCCACATACATCCAAACACACTAGTGAACACACACACTAGGGGGCAAAGAAACACTGACATACACACACTAGTGAACACACACATACACACATTAGTAAACACATACACTAGGGGCAGTGAAACACCCACATACACAAACACACACACTAGCAAACACACACACGCTAGTGGGCAATGAAACACACACATTCAAACACACTAGTGAACACAAACACTAGGGGGCAGTAAAACCCACATACATCCAAATACACCAGTGAACACACACACACAAGCGGGCAGTGAAACACCCACATTTAAACACACTAGTGAACACACACACTAGGGGGCAGTAAAACCCACATACATCCAAATACACTAGTGGACACACACACACACTAGCGGGCAGTGAAACACCCACATGCACACACATACTATTGAACACACACACACACACACACACACTCTAGGGGTCACTGAAATACCCACATACAAACACACACACACACACACACACACACACACACACACACACACTAGTGAACACACACACACTAGTGAAAACACACACTAGGGGCAAAGAAACACTGACATACACACACTAGTGAACACACACATACACACATTAGTAAACACATACTAGGGGGCAGTGAAACACCCACATACACTAGTGAACACACACTAACAAACACACACACACACTAGTGGGCAAAGAAACCCACATACATCCAAATACACTAGTGAACACACACACTAGCGGGCAGTGAAACACCCACATGCACACACACTATTGAACACACACTCACTAGTAAACACACACACACTCTAGGGGTCACTGAAATACCCACATACAAACACACACACACAGACACACACACTAGTGAACACACACACACTAGCGGGCAGTGAAACACCCATATACATCCAAACACACTAGTGAACACACACACTAGGGGGCAATGAAACACTGACACACTAGTGAACACACACATACACACATTAGTAAATATTAGTAAAAGTACTTGGACGTCTTGGTCAGCTCTTCCAACCAGTGTGGGACATGTCTTGCTGGAAGACCCCTCCATCCCAGAGAAGACCATCAGCATGTTTGGTGTACGTGGCCTGCAAGGATTGATTCAGACCCAAATGAGTTGAGAGTGTCTTCTGTCTGGATGAGTGGGGGTCCAGAGAACCTCATGAAAACATTGCCCAGTGCTCATAATAATGTGACTGGACTGAGATGAACCCTTGAAGGTACCACCCCAGTGACAGTACTCTACCTTGTTACTATACCTTGTACCAACAGGTTCTTGAGTTCTTCAGCTATCTGTGTCTAGTTGTCCAAGAACATTTGAGCAAGTCTTGTTCCTTGCTCAGTAAGATCTACATGAAGCCCATGGAAGCCCAAATTAATTGACCTACATTTATAACCAGAAGGTCCCAACCTTCGGACCTTCCCAGCCCATAAAGCAGGTCTTCCTAATGCTAGAAGATCATCCCACCCTCCCAAACCCTCATGCAGGAAACCTAAATAATCTGTTATCGGACAGCCCGCTGGCGTACTTGGCTGATATCGGAGCCCAAAAGCATAGAGCTATTAACAATCAAGCTAATGGACCCCCGGCACGGACTTGCGTTCAGGCCTCAGGCTTCCTGCTGCATTCCTCCACGAATGCACATCACTCGGATGACTGAATGCGTTTAGAGATAATGAATGCGGAGTCAGGCCGCATGCTGCGACTCGGATAAAAGGAGGGATGGGGAGGGGGATTGCAAGCACAGCACCTCCTCATTTTTAAATGAGACCTGATAAATACACCTAATTGGCTCCCCTGAGGTTCGCCACTCAATGGCCTTCATCGCGCTTAAGTATTCCGCCAGCGGCGCAACTCACTCAGGCAGTCCTCCTCCGAGCGATCCGGAGACAGAGGGGGGCGTTCATAGGGATTTATAGGGGGGGTTGTGGAGTAGCGGGTCGGTGTTTGAGGTTGTAGTGGCTGCTATCTATCTACAGCATCTCTAACCCCTCAACTCAGACCACCCTCAGAGTTTCTATCTATCTATCTATCTATCTATCTATCTATCTATCTATCTATCTATCTATCTATCTACAGCATCTCTAACCCCTCAACTCAGACCACCCTCAGAGTTTCTATCTATCTATCTATCTATCTATCTATCTATCTATCTATCTATCTATCTATCTATCTATCTACAGCATCTCTAACCCCTCAACTCAGACCACCCTCAGAGTTTCTGTCTATCTATCTATCTATCTATCTATCTATCTATCTATCTATCTATCTATCTACAGCATCTCTAACCCCTCAACTCAGACCACCATCAGAGTTTCTGTCTATCTATCTATCTATCTATCTATCTATCTATCTATCTATCTATCTATCTATCTATCTATCTATCTATCTATCTACTTATCTATCTACAGCATCTCTAACCCCTCAACTCAGACCACCCTCAAAGTTTCTATCTATCTATCTATCTATCTATCTATCTATCTATCTATCTATCTATCTATCTATCTATCTACAGCATCTCTAACCCTCAACTCATACCACCCTCAGACTTTATATCTATCTATCTATCTACAGCATCTCTAACCCCTCAACTCAGACCACCATCAGAGTTTCTATCTATCTATCTATCTATCTATCTATCTATCTATCTATCTATCTATCTATCTACTTATCTATCTACAGCATCTCTAACCCCTCAACTCAGACCACCCTCAAAGTTTCTATCTATCTATCTATCTATCTATCTATCTATCTATCTATCTATCTATCTATCTATCTATCTATCTATCTATGTACAGCATCTCTAACCCCTCAACTCAGACCACCCTCAGAGTTTCTATCTATCTATCTATCTATCTATCTATCTATCTATCTATCTATCTATCTATCTATCTATCTATCTATCTATCTATCTATCTATCTACAGCATCTCTAACCCCTCAACTCTGACCACCCTCTGAGTTTCTATCTATCTATCTATCTATCTATCTATCTATCTATCTATCTATCTATCTACAGCATCTCTAACCCTCAACATAAATCACTCTCAGATTTTCTATCTATCTATCTATCTATCTATCTATCTATCTATCTATCTATCTATCTATCTATCTATCTATCTATCTATCTATGTACAGCATCTCTAACCCCTCAACTCAGACCACCCTCAGAGTTTCTATCTATCTATCT